>JAQFYQ010000020.1:0-27578 GCA_034694885.1 Buchholzia appendiculata | reverse complement strand
TCTCTGTCTCTCTCTGTCTGTCTCTGTCTCTCTCTGTCTCTGTCTCTCTCTCTGACTCTCTCTCTCCCTCGCTCTGTCTCTCCCTCTCTCTCTCTCCCTCGCTCTCTCCCTCGCTCTCTCTCTCTCTCTCTCTCTCTCGCTCTCTCTCCATCTCCCCATCTCCTTTTCTGCAGAGCAATTGTAAGCGTTTCTAACTGAAGTTAAGCTAATACAGATTTATTGAGGATTTTACTTTGACGAAATGATACAGTATGATTTAACTTTATCAAATATTGAATATTTTACTTACCTTGATTAATAACAGGATGTATAAATTAATTCTCTCTGTTTCATGACAGAGAATTATTTGTGATGACAGGAAGAGAATTTTTCCATATCCCGATGTTAATAATAATAAACACGTTTAAAATAAGTTTACATTTTAATGAAACAGGGAAGAATGGCTCGGGTTCTAGAAGTGGTATGAGCCATGAAATTCGACTATTTAATCTAATGTTCATCGGAAAAATTTAAGTAGTAGGACCGTGATTTTGAGGAACAGAGGAACCCTTCTATGAATGCAACCATTCGTATTGTATATTACATTTATTGGATATTCTTATGATAACAAATACGTAAATTTCTGTGCGTATTGTTAACTATACGATTCTAATTTGCTGTTTGCAGAACTTCGAAACGATACAGACTGTTATCGGAACTCCAGACTTAAAGAAAGTACCACTTAAGCTCACGAATACTTAACCGCACATATATACTTTATACAAATTCGCGTACAGTTCGATACAATGGATTCAACAGCAACAGCGCCGCCGCCACCTTACGACACTAAGGTGAACTTGCAACATCCGTCGATGCAACAACAACAACAACAGCAATGGCAACAGGTGAACATGCCGACAACAATGATACAACAAACAACGACCGTGCAGCAACATGTCCCGCCTCAGCAGATCGTCTATTACAACCAGCAGGCACCGGTGACGATAACCACCACAAACGTTCAGCGGAGCGTGGAAATCTTCAGCAATCATTTCCACAGCAAAGTGGCAACGGTAACTGGCGTATTGATGATAATTGCGACGGGGTTTTCCTGGACCGGGGCTTCCCTGGCCTGGTGGTCTGAGGCGTACTGGTATTACGTCAGCTGTGGATACTGGTGCGGAGTAATTGTAAGCTATTCTAACTGAAGTTGAACTAATACAGATTTATTGAGGACTCTATTTTCATGATTTGCTATGATTTGACTTAATAAAATTTATCAATCCTGTTTAAAGTAAGTTCTGTCACGAAATATGTACCAGAACTAGTAAGTGTACGAGTGCTTGACCCTCAAATATAAGTACAGGTCTCTCAGCTTCAAGCACAGGTACTTGACTCCCTTAAATAGTCACAAGTACAAGTATACCTAAATGTCATATAGGAATTATTAATATTCGCGAGTCCAGGTATAAATACTTGGGATTTAAGTGTTGGTACAAACACCTAATATCAAGTGCGTATCCTCGACTTTCGAGTACAATCACACGTATCTGACCTCAAGTATCTGAACCTCAAGTATCTAACCTCAAGTATCTGACCTCAAGTATCTGACCTCAAGGTTTGTTTTATTTAATTAGTTTGCTTTGTTTTCCACCCTTGTAATCTGCTCGTACTTTATGCTTTCCTTTATTTAATTATCGTTTGTGTTGTTGTTCGTTTAAATTCAATCTGACATTTGAGTTGCTTGAACCGTCTGTTGTTATGTGATTGCAAACTGTCAGATTGAAATAAATAAATAAATAAATAAATAAATAAATAAATAAATAAAATAAAAATTAGGACTGTTTTCCAGTGGGTGACTAGCTAGATAGGCCTCGGCCTCCCAAGCCGCTCTCTTCTCTACACAGCTGTCTTACATGGTCAAATTTTACTTGTAAATTATTGTTTTGTTATCACTGTGTGAATGGAGAGAAATTGAATTACTACTGCTCAAGTTGAAGTAATTAAAAACTGTAATGTAACAAGGACTTTTTTACTTTTTGGTTCTTTCTTATCCTGTTAACGGTATCCATATGATGAAAATCGATTGCACTTAAAGAAGCCGGTGTGATCCGACTACAGCAAACAATGTTGTGTAATTTATTCAATGTATCGCCAGTTTATCAACGAAACATTTGCTTGTTTACATTGAAGCAAAAGGATGGGAGAATTCAAACGTGAAATAAAAACAAATAAAGTGAAAGGCAAAGTGTAAGATAATTGCAGGACGGTATGCAACAGTGCTTGCTCGGCTAGAATGGAGTTCAGCGATGTAAGCTTATGGCATCTCTTGCAGACCTAGAGGTGAGTGAGAACTCAGCAGGAGACAATGTGGCTTTGAGTGCTTGGGTGCCGAGGGCCTGCCGAAAACAGAGTAACCGTGATAATAGCTGATACGTATTGCCAAATATGACAATCATAGTGGATTTTATTATTATTGATCGTCGAAAACATTTATTTCATTCTGGCTCTCGTCTTTGTTCGTTTAGCTTCTTGAATCCAGCTGCAGACACTAAGCCTATTACTAATTATGTTGTTCATTCAGGTTCTACTTATCGGAATCGAAGCAATCATGGCGGCAAAACAAAAAACAAACAATATGGTTTGTTTCTATTCATTTCCTCTGTCACTAAATTTTACAAACATTAATGAACTGGCACTGTGCTAGCGACTGTATTCATAAATCATCTATATGTGCAGAGCAGTCTTAGAGCTTATGCATTTATATCTTATACATAGATCTTATACATACTGTAGATCTTGCATATAGATCATATATTGTATAATACCGTATTTTACTGATCTCACTACTCGAATGCAAGTATACAGCATTTTTGCATAAGTTTTATTTAACTGTCGGTCCTCTTTACAAGTTTGTTTCAGCTTTCTCTTCAAAACAAATCTCAGCTTTTTAAATTTCATTCTGCGAACAATGTATTCAAATCATGGAGCCTGTTTCAGAATAATGAAACTTGAATTTATTCTTCTATCTCTGTACTTTTCTATTACGGTACAGTTTATCACACAAGCGAACCATTGTCTCCAGATCGCGATTGTTTCCTTTAGGTTTGGTCTAAATCTACTCACATTCATAGCGGTTATGGGAAAATTCCAGCTTGTCAATTTTTTTTATTCGTATAAAACTTCTTCAAATGGGTTTAATCTGTAAGAAACGTCGTCATCAAATTCATATTCTATGTCATAGCAATTTTTAGGGCCTAGCCTAAATATTACTCATAAGAATTATCTGACAAAATCTATATCCTTGTTACTCTTCTGCAAAATTTAAAATATATGACATGATCCATACTTGAACTCCATATGTCATTTGGACAATTGAGAAAGCTAACCTCAGGTAGTAGCATAGCTTATGCTGAAATACATGGTTACATGATTGCATTTATATAACTTATATATTCATAACTTGTGGTACAGTAGGCCTACATAGTACGGCCATAATTAAATGATAATATATTATTGTAATGCTTTCAGATTATGGGGTGCTTCATTGGCTCGTTCTTTGCCGGACTCTTTGGAAGCATACAGCTTGGATTCAGCGGTGCTGGCATCGATGAAGATATGCACAGTTACTATGCGTGGGAAGAGGAGGAGGTGATTACTGCCAGTCACGTCTAAAATTTACCAGATTGTACCCAGTCAACCAAAAAATATTGTTTTGATATTCAATTGATATTCTGAAAACATATTTTTTGAATCATGCTGGATGGTAGTTCAAAAGATATCTTCTTAATGTTAATGGAAAATATTTTTTAGATATTCAAAACATATTCTGAAAACATATTTTTTTAATTATGCTGGATGGTAGTTCAAAAGATATCTTCTTAATGTTAATGGAAAATATTCATGGGAACATTGTTTTGACATTCCTGCCCAAATATCTTGGAAATATTTCTGATAAAATATTCTTTAAATGTTTGCTTAGAATATTTGGAGATATTTATTAAGGTTTTCGGATGTCAATTAAATCTCATTATAATATTGTTGTTTGAACCATTCGACTGCAAATGCTATTTTAAGGTGTTCTGAACATCAATTAAAGCTCATCTAAATATTCATGTAGTAATCATTCGATTGCAAATGTTATTTTAATGTATTTTGAACATCAATTAAAGCTCATTTAAATATTCATGTTCTAAACATTTGACTGCAAATGTTATTTTAATGTATTCTGAACATCAGTTAAAGCTCATTTAAATATTCATGTTGTAATCATTCGATTGCACATATTATTTTAATGTATTGTGAACATCAATTAAAGCTCATTTAAATATTCATGTTCTAAACATTCGACTGCAAATGCTATTTTAATGTATTGTGAACATTAATTAAAGCTCAATTAAATAATCATGTTCTAAACATTTGACAGCAAATGCTATTTTAATGTATTCTGAACTTCAATGTTATATCAATATATTATCTTGAACATCAATAAAAGATTATATAAATATTATAAATCTTACTGTACACTCAAGGCAATCAACAATAAATCTATTGTTATAAATCTAATTAGGTGACATGATAAAAATTCAAGTCAATAAAGAAACAAGTAATGAAGAAACATTTTTCAACCAAGAACACAATTTAAATTACATCAACCAGTACATAAATTATAACTCATGAAAATGTGACAAATCATCGCAGTGACAATTGCAATCATGTAAGGTAATCATCAACAATATATTACTATAACAGACACTGACAAGAATTCGTCTGTCCTCAGCGGATATATTAAAAAGATTACTTGTTGTCATAAAGCTGCCATTCGAATACTGGTTAACAGTCTTTCACATAAACTGTAGAATTTCAGAGCTACACTTTAGCTTTGTAACTGGGGGAAGAAATTTCATACAGGACACTTCAACAGAAGTAAAACAAACTATTTGAACGTTTACTTTACAATTATCATAACAATTTAATGTTTTCACAGAGTAGGCAAGTCTTTCCCTAACAGATAATTGTAATCACCATGCTCATTACTGACCAACAGATTAGTCAATCATTACAGCACTGTTGCTCCCAAACTTCTCACTGTTAGACGGCCGATCAAGTCTAGCTTTAATCTTGTCACTTCTAATCAGGCGGAATTTCCCGAGTAGTAATGTGACCTCAGTGCCTCTGCAGTGGGTGAGTCGGCTCAACTTCACTTTCCTCACTGCGTCGTATCTTGCACAGTAATGTCGGCTCTGCTCTCCTTGTGAACCGGTGTCCGCCAATGTTAATCAGTGTGATGTCACGACAGAGACTTCTTCCTCAGACTCTGAGAATTCTCTCAGCACTGCAACTGAACAAAACAAGCAAATATAAGCATCATGCAAAACTTGTGTATCACCCTAATAATAGTCTGTAGTACTGCTGTGTAAATAAACAATCATCACTACTTTAGTCTACCATTCGCTTCGAAGCACAGGCATAGACTTTAACCAATGAACCTTTACCAATGAACCTGAGGACTTATTATGACTGGATTCTAACGAATGACTTTAACCAATGAACCTGAGGGTTTATCATGACAGGACTTTAACCAATGAATCTGAGTGCTTATTATGACAGGACTCTAACCAATGAACCTGTGGGCTTATCATGACAGGACTCTAACCAATGAACCTGAGGGCTTATTATGACAGGACTCTAACCAATGAACCTGAGGGCTTATTATGACAGGACTCTAACCAATGATTCTAACCAATGAACCTGAGGGCTTATTATGACAGGACTCTAACCAATGATTCTAACCAATGAATCTGAGGGCTTATTATTACAGGACTTTAACCAATGAACCTGAGGGCTTATTATGACTTTAACCAATGATTCTAACCAATGAATCTGAGGGCTTATTATGACTTTAACCAATGATTCTAACCAATGAATCTGAGGGCTTATTATGACTGGATTTTGACAACCTCATGTCCTTAATAACACGAACCAGTACCGGGATAAATTCCCTTCCTTGAAGAAAGGTATTCTGTTCTATGGCCTGGTAGTGGCGCAAGCATGGACTAACCCCACAACCACAAAAAGTCAGCAAATGATAGTCATCAATACTCATACCACACTATGGATCTGATAAGACTATTGGTCTATTAGCCATTGGTCTCCTCCAATGACATACACTTCACAAGGTTTGCAGTAGCAGAATTCTCAATTTCTTCTACCACAGAAGATGAATAATCAACAATAAACTAAAACACTAAGTTCATAAAACAGTTCAAATATTGCACGAGATAATCGATTACAGCATTTGATTTCTAGTACAATATAGTCCAGGGGCACAGCTAGGATTTCATTTTAGGGGGGGGGGGGAATTTTTTTGCAAACCCTTTTTAACACAAAATTGTTAACAAATTTTTTTTCCAAAAATTTCTTCACAACACCATAAATGTGAAGAAACCAAAAAATAATAATTTGGAGGAGGGGTGGTCTGAACCTGTAAACCGCCTTGAAATACGGCGCTGATTTAGACTGGTGTACATAGGGTAGTGAGCATACTCAGCTTGACAATCAGTAAAGAAATATACAAGTATAACAATTAAACAAATACACATATAAAGTAGAAACTAAGACTGTATAATATCATACTTTTGGATAATAAATGCTGTGAATGCAGTTTGTCAAGTGCAGATGCAACTATAGGCGGCGTGTATCAGGGGCTAAGCCCCCAAAATTTTTAGAAAATGTATTTTTGTCAGAATGAGGCACTTGAAAAATCTGGCCAAGCCCCCCCCCCCAAACTGTCAAAAAGCCCAACAAATCCCCGCCGCTTGATGTTTGGAACACCACCACCCCCCCCCCGCTTATAAAAAAATCCGGGTACACCGTTACACCGGCTCACACAAATTTGAGTATGCCACTAACCCCACTCGTAAAAAATGGGTACACCGCTAACCCCCGCGTAAACAAATTGTGGTATGCAGCTACCCCCCTCCGCTCATAATTTTTGGTGCACCACTCCCTGCTCGTAAAAATGTTGGTACACCGCTACCCCTCCTCGTCAAAAAATTCAGATAACCCCCAAACGAAAATGTATATCGCCGCTTATTGATGCAACAACAGACAATTTAAAAGCCCAAGTCATGTGCGTGCTATTGGCCGAAGAACACCATAAGTTCCAACCAACCTCACAGAATCAATTTAATCCAAATTAACACTAAATACCCAGCATGCGGTAGTAACTAGCACTGACTCATCCTCACAATAAGTCTGAGTCCAGTACAATAACGCAGCCCAAGGTCACCGCTGGGAGTCATGCCGGTGTCGGCATAGTAATGTCAGAACTATCGCAATTCAAAATCAATCATTGAAGATCATAACTAACCGTCAAGATGTCCTGGCAGAGTCAAGATGTTGACGCAGTTATTGTTAGAGACAGAAGATTCTCCAGTGTTAGATTCATGACTGACATCACATTGCATCTCGATCAGGTTAGCACCTACGATTACACCAAAAGCAATTCAGGTGTAATTCTTTATTGTTGTAAACGATATTAAATTAATAACATTTATCACTGATCAGGTCACTGCCATCTAATAACAACCATACAGTACGTAGTATTGATTAAATATATAAATATTTATTAAAAGATATCACTCTTTAATATAATGTCTAAAGACCTCAATCTTTACTCAACACCAAAAATAATGTTAATTAGCACAGTTATAGTGTTAATAAGCAGGCAAACAAATAAACACCAGCTGACACAGATGAAAGACATTCTACCAGGCTTTCCCCAGAAATTTTGAACTGGGGAGGGGAACAAATATCTGGGATGTAATTTTTTAGACAAGCGAGGGGGGAAATAGCGGCACACTATTATTTTCACAGGCGGGGGGGGGGGGAGTAAAAATTTATTTGGGGGTGTTGAGATTGAACTTGGGGTGAAAACCCTCCGCTTTGGGTGTGTAGGAAAATCCTTGCATTCTACCATAAAGATGAAAGACAGCGTAGACAATCTCAATTGCATCAATAAAGGACATTTTAAAACCAAAACCTAACTGTTCTACGCACGATGATGATAATGATTGGGGTTTAACGGCACATCGGCACATTAAGGCTATATAGTGCCGACGCAATGGTACGTGAATAACTTACCCAAGTTTGTTACCAGACAACACTCCCGAAGCTGATTCAAACCTGAAACCTTACGGTTATGAGGTGAGCACGCTACAGATAGCGCTACTGGGTCATCCTAACTGTTCTACGGGCAAATACCAGAGTAAAATGAAAACAAAATACAATATGTTTCAACACGGCATTTATGAAGTCCTTCAAACTCCTTTATTATGAAGTTCTTTGAAATTATAAAGTACCTGCCTTGACCACAGATCTCATTGGAAGTCCTTGGCATTGGATAGCATGTCCTTGATAACAACACGCTTTGAAACAAATCATCATACGGATATCAAATGATATAACATACCGGCTGAAGAAAAGTTGTCTCCTGAAGTGCAGCCTCAACGCATCAATTCAACTGAAATGCGAACATCTAACAGGCTCCACCGTTCGCAGGCTAGCTGGCTAACTCCACGTGCGAACATCTCACATCCAATCAGGCTCTACTGTTCTGTAAAAATAAAAGCAACAAAATGACTAATGTAATTTGAAACTGTATGTAACATACGGCATTTTATTCAAATTATTTCATAATGTAACTGACATAATATTTACTTCACTAATTTACTTTTCAATTCCATCATCATTGCGACTTGTTTCTCGGGCAACTCCAAAATGCGAAATTCTCGATATTTTTACACCTCAAATGCAGAATATTGCTAGGTTCATGATCATTATTTATAGCCCTCATTTATAGTCTCCCGTTCGCTTTTGCAAAGATGTACTGATCACAGGCATAGACCTCAAGCAGTGTCCATAAAAGAAAAGTAAAATGTAATTTGGACGTAGGCATTTTCGACGCCTCTATGTCCATATCATTATTAATACAACAAAATAATGTAATAGCATAATAAACACACAAAATCAACTGGAAGTAGTTTAAACATAGATCTATATCGGCTGGATATTGCATCCCAAACGTTCTGTACTTCCAGTAATTTTACCCTTACAATCATAATACATGTTCTTCCGAAGCCAAAATGTGAAGGCTCATAATGGGTTGATTACGTGTCCTTGCTGATATAACATAACATAATATAACATAACGTGAATTACGGACGCAGGCAAGCCGGTTATATTCACTCCAGTACACTAATGTGGGAAAAACCAACAGGTAGATTCACGTGTTCAAAAAAATTATAATTAAGAAAATTACATATTGCAATTAAAGGCTGCAAAATGTTCCATAAGCCCAACCCTAACACTAATCATAACCCTAACCTCCAACCCTATCTTAACCCTAGCAGTTTCCCATGCAGTATACCACACTAAAGCTAACTAAACAATTTGTTAAAGTTGTAAATTCACGAATTCAAAAATGAAAAAAAAACTTCTATAAAAACCATCCCTAACCCTAACCAACACCCGAATTGGGCATATAACCTCAACTCAACCCTATCTAAACATTAATAGTCCTGATTTCCCTTTTACCTAACCCTAACTTAAGCATAGCAGTTTCCCATGAAGGACCGCAGTTTTTATTATTTACCCTGAATCATGATTAAGCATTAGATTAAGATTAAGGATTTTCTTCAAATTTCACATCAACGATCAGATGTGGCGGATCTTATAACTTCGCCGATAAATAACTTTTCACGAGGGGGGGGGCAATAATTAGGCAACTTACCTAACAATCGTATCACGCGCGCTTTCTTCAATGGTCTTTCTAGGAGGAAATGGAATCAAGAATCAGGAATAAGAACGCTGTTGTTCTTCTTCTTCTTCCTAATTAGTCTTTTCACTCAATTTCCAACTGAGCCTCTGTAGCTGTTGCTGCACTGAGCTGTGATGACTGGGCTGCGGGCAGAGCGTTGAATGCAGGCTGGCGGTTGGAGCTCGCGACTGTAAGATGCCGACTCATTTTCATTGGCTTGAGCCCCTTGTCGGCCCTCGACAGGAGAGTGGCATTGCAAGAATTTCCTATTGCAATGCTTGGTCTTTTCTGACCAAAGTTGATTCTTGAACGTTGGTTATTTGTGAGGCCCCCAGAGGAGTCGAGGTTGAAATAGTCCTTAAAGGCCGGATGGCACCTGCCCTCAATAACATCGAACTGTTTTTACTGTTTTTACGTCGCAAAAACTAGTTGCGATAATGTCAACTCATCGTTTCGCATCGTATCGTACCGTATTAAGATCAATGTGCGCAGGCGCTAGCCTCAAGGCTCATCTCCTTGCAATATGACATGATATGACTCATGCATAAAACATAACAGAATATAAATCGGACAAAAAATAAATTGCTGTTATGGTTATGCCATCTAAGACTCAAGCGCGTCGGCCTATATTTTTATACAATCACCATTCGATGAACCATGCAATATTGACTGAAAAGATTCAATTAATTATTTCAGCCGTTTAATAGGTTTTATAGCCCTAGCAGATTTCAAACGAGATTAAATTTTATCCTTAGACTGATGTATTTATCAGATCTAGGGCCTATAACATCAGCTTAGACTGATAACATTGGTTAAAAATATTAATGATAGGCTAATAGTAGGTTAAATGATGTTAGGAAAATCACTTTTCTAATATGTTTTAAAATAATTGCTATTGCTGTTTACTGTTTAACTATATTAATAAAACGATGACAAACCATTTTCAAAAAAAACAATTTAAACATCGATTCCATAACAAATATGTTTATAGTCTTCAATTATGATCTGCCTAAATATGTATTTTGGAAGCAGTATAAATTGAATGTCCAAAAAATGTTTTGGGAAAAATTGTTCAAAAACAGTCAAAAGAAAAATATTTTGGTATTGTTCAAATACCATTTGCCTAAATATAGATTCTGTTAATGATATCAAAATAATGTTAAAAGAGCATTTCGAGTAAAATTATTTAAACACCATTAAAGTGAAAATATCTTTTTGATATTCAAATACCCTTTGCCTAAATATGGATTCTGTTAGCGATATCAAAATGATGTTAAAAGAACATTTCGAGCAAAATTATCTAACCACCATTAAAGTGAAAATATCTTTTAAATATTCAAATACCATTTTCATGAATATATTTCTGTTAATGATATCAAAATGATGTTTAAAGAATATTTCGAGCAAAATTATTTAAATACCATTGAAGTGAAGATATTTTTTTAATATTCAAATGTGCTTCGCCTAAGAATATTTCCCAGAAAGATATCAATTGGATATGAAAATAATATATTCTTAAAATTATTTTGATCTTAACACAATTTTGATAATTTTTTATTATCAACAAAATATTTTTGGTTGACTGGGTCTCTCTCTCTCTCTGGGACGACCCTTTTAGGCGTGCTTTCCATTCACCAAATGATGTTAAGCCATTTCATTACAAGCCCCACAGTTTGGCAACTATGTACCCAGAGAACTTAACCTTTCATATATGCATCAATGTATCGCATTGGAATCCCACCACGAAGGCATTCTGCATTGCTGATATGGGTAGATCGTCTACCGAATGTCGTTGCGAACTATTCTACATGAAATAATCGTGCTCTTTTGGAGTTTGGACACGCCCAAATAATTGGTCCATGCATTGCATTCAATTAACTGTAGGCAATTGCGTGTTAAATATCTTCGCCGTCATTGTTTATATTTTATATTTTATTTCTTCCCCTAATTACCGTCAGTTTCCCTGTCCATAGCATCAGGTAAATATATACTACTTTTATCTATTTATAGACTACTGATTTTATTTTTTATAACGCGTACAACATTTATACAATGTTTTAATTGTTCTACATAATTATTGTGAACATATATTAGTTCTATAAAAAAGTGGGGGTGTGCACCAGGTACCCTGAAGATGGTGGAGACGAAGGGTCAGGTCTCCCCGATTATGTAATCCCCTCACCGCCAATCGTGTCCTCAATGGAAATTCTTCCCCCTTAAAATTTTACTTACTTCAGTCGGCATTACAGGCGGCTCAGACAAGTTGTTTCAAGATGTTATGGCTCAAGCATCAAGCGTGCTCTGGGGTCTTCTTTTGTTATTGTGTTTGTAATTTCTGAACTATTGTGGGAACATTGTTTAGCGCCAGGCTAACCCGAAGAGCCTAGAATGATAAAATTAATACTTTAAGTTTGTTTAAGCAAATATGTTTGTCTTTTAGCTTTTAGCAAAATCGATAGGGCTACCGTAATTTAATTAATTAATTGCATTAATTTTGATATTTGAAGATAATGTTGATTCGTAGATTATTTATTATATATTTTCATGATGACAAGTTTGATGTGTATACATGCGTTTTTCAGAATGGGTTTAGCGGCTACAAAACAGGAGGCGTTCTGGGAAGCGTGTGGGTTCGGAAATAAAGACAAAGTTCGTCGTTTTATCCTCGACGGCATTAATGTCAATTGGGTGTCATACACAGTACGTATTATGTCTGATCGCTTTAAAATTTATATCGTGATGTATGTGATGTACATTTTTGTGGACAAAGTGGTTTTTATTTGTAATGTTGATACAGAAGTTTGAAAATGCTTTGTTAACTAGTTCACGAGCATGTATGATGAAACTTTATTACCGTATCAGGATTTCCACTCTTCCGAAAAACCTGGTAGTTTCAGTGAATTTTAAAATTTGGAAAAGTAAGGGAAAGTCAGAATATGGGAAAGTCATCTTAAAATGTATAGTCAATCAATGTAAATCTTTACAATAAGGAATAATTTTTGTTGAATTTGTAATGTTGTTGTAATGTCAACTTTAAAAGAGAATGCTTATTTCTCTGTATTTATAATGTAAATATATTCATAAGGACCATAGAAAGGCTCTTTCCCAGAAATTTTGAACTCGGGTGTGTAAAAAATTATGGGCTGTGAAAAAATGCCTGTGTGACGCACTAATTTTTTTTCAACCGGGGGAGGGATGCCTTCCCGGGTACCCGCATGCATGCAGCCTATTATTGAAAAAAATTTCTCGGTTCAAAGTTGGGTTTTTAGGGGTGAAATTAGGGTTGATAGGGTTCAAGGTAGGGTTAGGGTTAGGGCTAGTACGGTAGTTAATTAATTTTGACGATAGCTCGATTATTTCGCACTATAGCTGCGTGACCTAGTTTCTGCTTGCATGCGGGTATCCGGGCTTGCGGGAGGGATAGTGGTGTACCAATGTTAGAAAAAAAATTAAAATTGATTGAAGCCATATCACCTCAAACGGAGGGGGGAGGGTAGTGCAAATTGAACTGGGGCGTGTTGAGAACCAACTGGGGGTGAAACAACCCCCCCCCCCCCGCTGATTGTGTGCAGGAAAATCCCTGGCCACAGGAGAACCTTTGAGTCGTCACCATTTAATGTCCATCTTTCTTTGCCAGCAAGTGCAAGATACCACCCAAATTTTCCTCAACTTCACAGAGAAGGAGATTATGATCAATAACTGTATGAATGGCATTACTGACATTTTAGATTTTATTGAGCGTATTCATATAACATTCTGTAGTTTCATGGAAGCACCATTTTGCATCCTGATGTCCTTCTTGACGCCATAATCTCACTGATCCCCTTGTCGAGCAAATGGAGAAACACAGTGAGTCTAATGAAAGCCCGACACTTTTTGACCTTTTCGTAGTTGTGATGTACAGTTGTACACCTGTGGTGAGGAGAATATTGGGAATGTGCCAATGCATATTCCATTTGAAGTGCATGTTGCAATCTGAGGCAAAGTCTACGAGGTAGTAGGCTGATCAGAGCTGCAGCGTGAATGTAGAACATTACAATCTGCTCTTTGACTCTGTTGCAGTGTTGAGGTTAGCTTGTGCTTGCTGCCACTTCCAAATCAAATAACATTCTCTGAGCAAGAAAAATCAACCATTCCCGGTACTGTTTGCATGTGGGTATAAAAGATGCAACCTTAATGAGCCCTCAGGGATGTTATTTAAGTCTATACCTGTGCTCAGCACAAACATCGTGTGAAAGCGAATAGTAGAGAATGAATGAGTGATTATGATGATGTGCAAATTACATGATGTATGACTGTATTTCATATTCAGTATTTATGTGATGATTCATGTCTCTTCACTTTGTAATATATTGCTCATAAAAAGTTATTAATATTGTTTTATAAAATTTGTTGTCCAGACGTAAAAGGACTGTTTTGCAGACTTTAAATCTCAGTTTGCAAATAACATTGAACACTGTGAAATAAAGTAGGCCTATGCATAATTGCACACTTTGCACACAAAAATTATGCACACTTTGCACACATAAATTATGTGAGAAGAATATCCAGTCAGCTTGGTTTAAGTCCACAAAAGTGAGATGGGCTGTTTTCAGCATTTTTTCTATGTTGTTTATCTTCCTACTATATTTTCTTTGACTGAGCGATGATTACAAACATGAATATAATGCAAACGTTTTTACATTCATGACTAAGAAATAAGTAAACAATAGGACTATTATGCAACTAAGAGTGTCCTGAGCCGCTGTTCATGATCTGAATGACATCTTGACACTGCTTGTTTCCACATATCATAGGGACAAAGAAATTAGCATAATTTATAAGTATAAAAACTGTCATTCAATATCACACACACATACAAGGAATTCTTGTTTTCATGGCAGTATTTCTTATTGTCTATATTAAATTTAGTAGTTCGTTGTAGGCTAATCTATTGTATATGTGAACGAATCATAGCCAATCATAATACTCTTTAGATGCGATCTGGGGTTGTGCTATATAATTGTGGTGTAGTAATATAAAGTGTTTCTGAACTTTACTCTGTGGTTGCTTGTGTCGTTTATAAGCAAAGATTATTGGAACAATTTTGTTAGTAATTATCAGAACAGATACCCTAGTAATGGAGCAATTCATTCTCCTGTGCTGGTTGTTGGTTGAATATCATTACTATGAACTGTTTGAATTCTGTTTTTTTTAATATTTATTTGACTGTGGTTGAATATCATTACTATGAACTGTTAGAATTCTGTTTTTTTAAATATTTATTTGACTGTGGTTGAATATCATTACTATGAACTGTTTGAATTCTGTTTTTTTAAATATTTATTTGACTGTATACCATATCGGTGAACATTGTGTTTTGTTTACAATTAATAAATATAATTGAAGAATTGAACTTATGCTGGCCATTTATTGTTAAAATGGTATTGTGAATTGAGAAACCTTTCCCTTGCTTCTTTTTGTTGAAACCACCTTCAAGGTTATAACAGTGTATCTAGATGTAAGTAGAGACACTTCTTTCACAGTTACCAGCTGTGAGTGTCAAGACCATAAAGCATGACGGGGATGGCAAAGTATACAAAGCATGAATAAAGTATGAACTAGGACCACACTCCAGCAGCCTTTCCTCCCCCCCCCCCCACCCTCTCCCAGTGCTGGACCATTTTTGTGTGTACAGTGTATAACTACAGCAATCAATAATCGCTCTCTAACAACAGCAATTATATCACAGGCTCATTACCCCCACCGCGCTCTGTCCACATATCGGAGCAGCCAGCAAGGCAGCAAGATGATTATCATGTACCAAGATAATAATGAAACTAAGCACTGACTGAATGACTGAGTCATAGAAACCAGGTCTTTCAGCTGTTCATAGACTGTGACCGTTAAGTCAATAGTTCAGCAGACAAAACATACACATACAGCAATTATTGTAATGTTGTCCGACTGTTCTGTCTGATGGATACAGTAAAAATGAGCTGAAATGAGGTAACCTTCACAGTTTTGCATATTATTATTGAAATATAATGGTATCAATTGCTCTTTGTTACATAATGCCGGCGTGACACCGGTACCTTGAAGTATTATGCATGTATTATAAAACAATTTATAGGTATTTACTTATAATAAAGCAGAATAAATATTTGTATGCATGAATTATTATAAACAAAGTGCTCAAAAATGTCCAAAAATTATGCTAGTGGATAGCTTTATGGAAGGAGGCTAACGAACGTTAGACTAATCAATAATCAGCTAACCACACATAAGAAAACATTGAAGGCCAAACAGTTAATTTTATGAAAGCATCCGCTAGATCAGAATTATTATATTTATATTTATTTTCTGGTTGTTCTTTGCAGCACAACTCTTGTCCGATTCACGTTGCATCGCAGGGCAAGAAGGAGATCGTGCGGATGTTGCTGGACGCAAAGTGCAAGGTCGACGCGCGAGATGATGTAAGTGCAGATGCACTGTGCAATGCTTTCTCTAGCCATCATTAGTTTCAACATAATATATTTAGTAAATTCGTTATGATTGTAATGTATGAGTAGGAATGTTGTAGTATTATTGTTTTTTTTACTATTGATTATTAGTTGATTATGTGGGTCTAATTTTTTTGTTATTACTGTAGACCTTCAGTTTAGTATTTTTGTTGTTCTCAGTTTTCAACCGTTCATCATTTATATATTAGGTTTTTTTAAAGTGATTTTACTTTGTATGAATTTTTATTTTGAGAATATATTTCATCACAAATACAGTATTTTAGTTATTTTGAACAGTACAAAATTCAGTTGGGCTCATTATAAAATTTAGTTCTAGGCCATGTTAGAGCTTACACTACAGGGTCCAGAATAGGTTTTGCTTAATTCTGTCATATTTAGAGTTGTACGACTTTTGACCTCTGAAGTATTCTTTACCTCTCTGTAGTGAATCAACACAGACAAGTAATTGTTATTCTGTGTGTCAGTTTCGTAAAGATTGTCATGTTGTTATTCAATCTGTTTTTTTTTCTAGAGAGAAAACACTGCATTGCACCATGCAGCGATGAAAGGTCACGGCGACATCATTCAAATGTTACTCGACGCCGGAGCCGACATCAATGTAGAGGATAAGGTGTGAAGATATTACAGATCTCTAGTTTTATTGTTTATTTGGTTTGAAATATGCACAATGAATTTTTTCAGTTGTTTAACTCATTTCATGTTTATACAGATCAGTTTGTTGTATAAAATCTTACTACATGGTTTTTAGTTTCATTTTATTTATTGAAAAATGAGTAAATAAATATCTTTTTGGATTTATACCTTGATCTGCTCTGGCTAGTAAGAGACCGCTGCATCTTTGTATTCCTACTTATGAAGTGTTTCTGTATGAATAAATTCTCTATTGTGTTGTGCATTACTATCTGATAGAGTGAATGGATGACCCCTCTCATGTTTCTCTATGAGTGACTGTACACTGTGTTGCGCATTGCTATCTGTTAGAGTGGATGACCCCTCTCATGTTTCTCTATGAATGGCTGTACACTATGTTGTGCATTGCTATCTGCTAGAGTGGATGGACACCTCTCATCAATGCAGCCTACTACTGTCATCTCGATGCAATCAGGGTCCTGTTGGAAAACAAAGCTTCATTCAATGTTCTTAACAAGGTATTGCCCTCATTTTTTTTCTATTAGTTTGGCATTTCATGCGTGTAATTAATTATCGAATAATTTCTATATAAAACAAAGAGTTTCAATCTTTGGGTGTACTTCTCTTGTTAAAAATGTAGAATCACAGAAAGTTAAAATAATCGTTTTGATTGTAAAAACTGTAATGTTTGTTGTTGTCTGTTGAACTTCGTAGCTTTTCTTATAATTTGTAGGTGAACATTTAGTTATTTAGTTACACTGTTGTTGTTGTAGTTGTTGTTGTAGTTGTTGTTGTTGTAGTTGTTGTTGTTGTAGTTGTTGTTGTACTGTGTAGTTTTGTTGTTTGTTGTGTGAAGGACAAGAGAACTGCGTTACATGAGACTTGCCGGAGTCCGTCAGCTGATGAGGATAACCTGTACGAGATTGCGAAGCTTCTTATCGACGCAGGGTCGGACATCAACAGCAAGAGCAGCGACGTTGGAGAGGTTAGACTTTCATTTAGTTCCGTTGCTTATCAATCTAATCTTTTCTCTTGTAGCTTTCATTTAGTTGTGCCTTGTTGCTTTATTAGCGAAGAGGTAGTGTTGTAATGATTTGTAGGTCAAAACACTGTTTTGGTTAGTAGTTGTAGATGGACTTAAACTAAACTGACATGTACACATTTTTAGGCTGATTTTAGTGACACCGATTTTAAAAAATGCTTTCAGTCTTTTACAGCCAATCTGATGCTTAAAGTTGTTTTAGGTCGGCTGAATCAAAGTGATGTGTGCCAAATGTTTAGACTCGCTGAACTGATGTTGAAATGTTTAGGCTGATTTGACTGATGTCTAAATGTTCAGGTTAATTTAACTGACCTGATGTATATGAAATGTTTTGGCTAATTTAGCTGAACTGATTTGTACGAAATGTTTGGGCTTAAGTAATTGAACTGCTAGATTTGATATGTTTATACTGACGTGATTGAACTGATATGTGTATGAATTGTTTAGGCTGACTTAACTGAACTGAAATGTGTGTCTGAAATGTTTAAGCTGATTTGACTGAACTGAGCTGTGCCAGAAATATTTTTCGGCTGATTTGACTGAACTGAGTTATGTGTGTGTGTTGTACAGGCTGACTTCACTCCTCTCATGTTCTGTGCCTACCATGGTCATCCAAGAGTTGCTGAAGCTTTGATCAAAGCCGGCTGTGAGATCAATGCTCAGGGATCGGTATGATATCTGCTCTACTTGGTTATTTATTGTTTCTAATGACTAATTATACACCGGTCGATGCTTCTTGGAGTTTGACAGCTGTTAATGTGTTAATCGGCGTGAAAGAAATCATTTACTTGGAGTTTATGAAATGATTATAAAATAGTTAATTAGTGCTTTATTCTAATATTGAAAATTATTTATAAATGTGTAATTATTTGATTTTGGTTATTTCTTATAATTTCAAATATTTTGTAGGCCTAATTATTTATTTTGCAAGTCAAAACAATAGATTTTAAATTACGACGACGATGATGGAGATTCAATGTGTTCATTTTTTTATCAGACAAGTTTAGTGAATGTTTGTGAGAGACTTGGTGCTTCTAGATGCTGCTCGAGTACTCGGTACGGTACACTGATAATCATGAAGCTTTACTTAATCTGGGGACAGACAGAATCTGTGACTGATAGCAAACAGTACATGTTGCGTGGCTGTTGTTAGAATCTGTGGACTGATGGTAAACAGTACTTGTTACATGGCTGTTGTTAGAATCTATGGACTGATGGTAAAGAGTACATGATGCATGGTTGTTGTTAGAATCTATGGACTGATAGCAAACAGTACATGATGCATGGTTGTTGTTAGAATCTGTGGTCTGATGGTAAACAGTACATGTTGCATGGTTGTTGTTGGAATCTGTGGACTGATGGTAAACAGTACAATGTTGCATGGTTGTTGTTGTTAGAATCTGTGGACTGATGGTAAACAGTACAATGTTGCATGGCTGTTGTTAGAATATGTGGACTGATGGTAAACAGTACATGTAGCATGGTTTGTTGTTGGAATCTGTGGATTGATAGTAAACAGTACATGTTGCATTGTTGCATTGATTGTTGTTGTTAGAATCTGTGGACTGCCCTGCATTGGGCTGCAGACAGAAATCAGCTGAAAGTTGCCGAAGTGTTGCTTAACGCAGGCTTGAATCCACTGCTGGTTGGCAGGGTATGTATAGTAGTATTGTCATTGAATAACATTTCTCAGTATGTGATAGTGATATGTATATAGTGTTGTGTGTATATGTTCTTACATTCTTTCCTTATATTTCTGGAGCTAATCAATTGACCTATAATTTGTATAGTTTAAAACTGGATGATATGTGAGCTATATTGGTGATAATTGTACTAATTTTCTGTAGGTAACAAAAGTCTGAATTATAAGTTTGGTTTTATAAGACTTGACTTGTCAACTGTAATTACTGCATGTAGTCGGAGTAATTTGTCTATATTATCATTATGGCTTGTAAAATCTGTAACAGAAAGATATTTTAAATTTGCCTGTCGCTTTTCGTTAGAATTTGATTTAAGTGAATAAATGAAATATCCTAATTGTCACTCCTAGAATTGTTAAAAGTAATTGATTATTTGTTATTAGTTGTGAATCAGTGGAATATACTGGTGTACAGTATATTGTGAACAGTATATGTATTCTGGGCAGCAACCATTTGCACTGACTGTCTGTATCTAAAATTGACATAAAATGATCAAGATTTTGTAGTGTTGTTGATGTAATGTTGTAGCCTAATGTTTCTTCTTGTCTTGTCCATAGAGAGGAGAGCTTGCGCGAGACCGTGCGCGAGACAATCAGCTGCGCGAACTTCTGAGCAGCGCCGTCGTCAGCGCGAATCTGAAGGAAGAGCAGTTGTACAGCTCGAACCCGGCCGCTCGTCCTCTGTCGAACCAGGCAAGGCTAGAGCAGATGAAGGATTCAATCTGGGCGACGGCTGAGGGTCATCGAGTTCTTGTAGAGCAGATCGAGCAGAGAGATCGGTCGTACATGTCGCTGTCCTCCCACACTCCGACTAGTCCCAACGGATCCAACTCTACTCGGCCACTCAACGAGTGCGATACAACGAGTAGCAGGTCTTCATCCGCCGCCTCATTGGCCGAACAGGACGAGGAGGCGGACCATGTAGATAACAAGTCTCGTACGGAATCTCGTGATAAGTCTGCGCGTGCGTCGGACACTAGGCAAGCGTCTAACGGGCAGGTGCACGGCGATGGTGTTACGTTGATCATTGCACCGGTACCGGCCGGCACGGCTATCGACTAAAGATAGCTCTTTCTCTTGTCTAGGAACAGAACTATCTCTCGTCTAGAGACAGCTCTCGCTCCCTGTACTCACACATCTGTTGCTGAATGTGCTCGTAGGCAACCTAGCACCTTTCATATTTGTAGTCAGTCGCCTCATATCTTGCGAATTCTTTGCCATTCATAATATTCTTTAAATCTGATCGGGCGATATTCTTGCGCTGTGCTGTGTAGGCTAGTAGTGGAAAGAGTCTTTCAGAACTCTGCTTCTTTCGTTGCTTCACATCGTAAAGAAAGTTATGCCTTTAAGTAGGTGTTCTGTTTTCCTGTCTGTTATTTGTTGAATTGTGGTGCACTAATAATGTGTTTACTTTTCACTATGTTCTTGCTCTGTCCTGGCACGTATGCATTGAACTTCTATGTCTGGGAATGAAAATTCGCTTTTGAAAATGTGAAATGTGTGTTAGAATCAGCCGCAATTGGAACTGCTTTGTTTTGATAGAGCAACATTTCTTATTTTAGTTCTTGAAGAAAAAGTGTAATTTATAGTTCTTTAACTTCGGCAGCTTTTTATTTTATATATTGAAATAATTTGTATGCTGTCGCTTCCTTTACTGTGGACATTTACTGGGAGACTTTTCTAGTAAATATTGTATAATGGATCATTGCTCTTCCATGCGGTAGTTATCTTTAACAAGTTAGAGCAAGGAAAAAGTATTAATGTAGCAATGTTACTGTAATTTGCAGCTTATGATTATGACCGTTTCTTACAATACTCAATATTCAAATGATACCTGTAGTATGATTACAAATTGTCTGTTATTTTTCTAAACTGCATTTGGCTGATTATTACAGATAACTATAATTAGGCTGTGTTGTCCTCGTGTGTTTCACAAATGAATGAATAATTGTCTTTAAGGTAAATTCAACAACATGTAATTCAACGAGAGTAAGGCCTGCTTAGAATGATTTGATGAGCAATGAGACTGTTGATGATAGGAAGGGCATCAGGCTGTACAATTTTGATGCATTCAAATACAAAACTAAGTATTAAGCACATGTTATTGATCAGCGCGATTGTGGTCCGCCTCTTCTTCCCCCCAGTGGAATTGTTGAAAGTGTTTGTGGCGTCGTGCACGGACATGGTTTGACGTGGAGACGGGTCTGCATGTAGGAATGGAGGAAAAATGAAGACGGTGAAGTGAGGAGTTAATGCGCGAAATGTTAGCAAGCATTGTGAGATTCGCTTTGTCTGTAAAGCAGAAGTAACATGATTAGTTATGATCCAATATCGGATGTATGCTGGATACACAGTATAACAGCTTCTGTTCCTTTTCTTTCTGATTCGCCTGCGTTAATCCGTCATTGTTTAGATCATAGAGTAATTGTAGGCGTGTCACTAACGGGACCACGACTATCCGCAAACTTACCCACGGCATGACTTCGAAGCTGTGAAATATTCCATGCTACGATCGATAGCTCTAGTAAACGGTTAATGAGTTAATTAGTATGCGTAAATGTTCTTGTGCTTTGCAACCTAGACGAGTCGTGACAGTATGTGTAGCTGATGATGATGATGATGAGATTGTTATGCGTGCTGCTGCTTGCTGTAGGGAACTTATTTATCCTCTTATAGTCTACACAGCTGCTGCTGCTGCTGCATGAGTGTGCTTATCGTAGTTATTGTATGATAATTTATCACTTATGTTATTCTCTCTCTCTCTCTCAGATGCTTATAGTCGATTATTATAACCTCCGTGTCTCGCGTTGATAGTTTAATTGTACGTATCATTAATTTATCGTCTGTTAGCGCTTGTTTGAATGTGTGTGCGTGTCTGTCTAGTTATTAGAATTACTGCTTGTTCTCTTTTTAGCCGCTTATCATTTATTAAATTATTGTAATTGTGTTTTGAGTATTGTTATTTGTATATTATTATTATTATTAATGTGCGCAGAAAACTTTCTATTTTTCATTATTCGTTGCATGTCGAGAGATGTGAGATTGCTTTTGTAAAGATTTTGTTTGCTGTGAATTGTCGATATTCGTGTAATGTTAAGTTCCGGGACGTGAAATGCGTGTGGAGTTTAGATCAGGATATGTATTCGATGTGTAATTGGCTCAAAATAGTTCATAATATGCATGACATTTGTGTAAGCTTATGCTTGAAAGTTGTTGGTTTAGGTATTAATTTTAGGCTACATTTAGACAATTTTATAGGCGTTTTCCTGTGTTACATGTGTATGCACATAATTATGTATAATGTATGGATATATTTAAATGGTTACCAGTTTTATTCTGCAGTCGATCGTTTTATCATCAGTCATTTCATCTCATTTCTTGATTGATGCCAATGAGCTAAACAAAAATTCTTTCCCTTTTTCAGCTGAACTTCATACCAACTTGACGAGGGGTTATTTTTATTGTAATTTTTTGTTTAGATTCTATTTGTGTTTTCCCCCCTCTAAACTAATCCATAGTGCATCCGCTGGTCGCAGACAGTTCCGTTTGCCGTTATCGTCTTAGTCAGCTAGACTAAAAGTGATTCGATACTGACCATATCCCTCCACTTTTTCATATCTTATTGTATTTGATTTTTGGGATATTTTTATGTTTTCCATTTTCCTTGTTCCGTTCTTGCATATGGACATTGACTGGGTTTGAAGCAACATGAACTGATTTAACGTGAAGATGAAATCGGGGATGATTGGATCAACCACCATTTAAGTGTATCAATATATTTTATGTAAGGCTAATTGTATATGTATTTGTACATGCGTGCTTATGTATGTATTCATATGTTTTTATGGCTAAGTATACATATACGAATGTATGTAATGTATGTATACTCAAGCGGCTGGTTTTATTCAAATGTGCATTTGATGTTGGGCTTCATCAGCATAACGTTTGCTGTTATTCCGTCATGACCTCAGTTATGTTGCTAATATGTGATTGCGAGATGATAGTTGACTAGTTTCAGTCAACATGTTGGAAAAAGCTAACAGGAGATTAGCGGGTAGAAAACTCTGCACTCTACTTTAAAACCAAATCTTGTGGAATACAACTAAAACTAGAGTCTAGACCTTCAGATATGAATCACAGAAAATCATGGCTGGCATGCACAGCATGTAATTGAAATACATATATACATACACACAGTACATACAATGTCACTCATACATAGGCCCTACTTACATGCAAGTATGAAGTTGTGAACCTCAGTTTTATCTTGACTTGCGTTTGATGAAGATGATGATGATAATGAAGATGATGATAATGAAGATGATGATTATCGTGAAAGTTGTGTTTGAAGACGCGGCCTGCCGGTGGCAAGCAAGATTGCTAATAACGATCCATTAGGGAAAAGGTTTTAATAGACCTGTGCGCTTGTTTTTATTTAGGCATCTATGTTATGTGTGTTTTTCAATGCAGTTGTTATCAGTTATTGTATAACAGTGCAAACTTAATTATTCTAGTATAATTGCTTGAAACAATTGTGGCTTAATATATGATGAATTCTGTCGGTAGTCATTTGTTTTTGTTTTATTGTTTTAATTGGAAAGTAAATACAAAATTGTAATGATTCAGTTTGTTGATCTTGGTGAGTATGACGTCACTCCTGTTAGTGATGACGTCATGCTAATGTAACGTCACTGGCAGATGATTATGTCACTCATGACTAATGCTAGTGATGACGTCATGCAGGCGAGTGATGACGTCACATAGGCTAGTGATGTTACTCAGGTCGGTGAATGCGTTAGTCATGGTGTTGATAACGTCATTCTTCCTAGTGATGACGTTACTCAAGTTTGTGAAATATGTAATTTGGATATGGGAATTTACTTTAAGATTTGAGCTAGAGTTTAGGTTTAGATTGGGTTTTAGATTTGATTCAGCGCGTTAGTGTGTTTGGTACAGCTTTTAGTCTAATTATTTATTTCATTTGTTGCAATTTTTGTACTTTTCAAATATCATGTAGATTTTTCAGATGCGATACTTTAGCATGGGGAATACTTAGGCATATTACACCGGCATACGTTATTAATTGTCTACTTGCCTGTAGTTTGGCAGGATATGTATAATTTCATATAATTGGTCAGTACTGGGTGTCTGGTTGAGTTGTGATTGGTCAGTGCTGAATGTCTACTTGCGGGTGATTGGTTAAACTCAATCTTGTTGTTCAGTTGTTAGTGCTTTGTTAAACTTGAACTTGTTGTCTGCAATGTTTCCTGATTCTCTCAAGTTCTCTAAAATTCAGTAACATTTAGAAAGTTTCATAAATTGTGAAGGTACTGTGTAAAAAGTAAAAGGTTAAAGAAGGTAAAATTGTTCCATATAATATATTGAAGTGATCTGTCCAAAAGCATGTCCTGGTGATCTTAACTTGTCTTTCGACTGTGCCACCGACCCACCAGGCCTGTGAGATTATTCCGTCTCTCTCATTCTGAAGCACATGCAGTACTTTGTCTATACAGTCGCTCTACGCTGTCCATTTAGGTGAAAGTACTGTTGTATCATTTTAATAATTTTACATTTTGATTTGTTTCAAATGTCGAGGCTTTTTAAGCGGTAGAATATTTGCTTATGTTTATTTTAGTTATTATTACATGAATCCGTACCACCTTATTTGCTGATGATCAGTTTTATAATTATTCAAAGCTGTAGAGCTTGCATTGTCTTTTATGTAGAATTCAGGTAGTTATTTAGCGTCTTTCATGCTGACTTGTAAACTTTATCTAATTTGTAATTAATGCATTAGAACACTTGTAGTCAATGTTGTTGCATTATATTGTTTGATGTTTGAAAATCTGGAAGTATGCTATGATGCAAGACCGATGAGTTTTCGTGAAATATTCAGCTCTACATCTACGGTACCTTGCTTGTGTTTTGTTCAACATTCATGTATGTCTTTGAATTGCGTCATTGCGTTTGATTATCATTTTACGTTTGCATCAAATTTGAAATTATTATTATCTTATTTTCTTAATGTTTTATGAAACAGTTAATAATGACAACGATGAACATATAACTTAGAGGTTCAGCCTATGAGCACCCTGGTATTTCAGCACCCTGGTATTTCAGCAGCCTGCTATTTCAGCACACGTGGTATTTCAGCACCATGGTATTTCAGCACCCTGCTATTTCAGCATCCTAGTATTTAAACGTCTTAGTATTTCAACACCCTGATATTCCGAGTTCCCTGGTATTTCCACATCTAAGTATTTCTTCACTCTGGTATTTAGAGTGCCCTGGTATTTCAGCAAATTGGTATTTCATCCCCCTGTCATTTCTGCACCCTGCTATTTCAGCATCCTAGTATTTCAACATCTTAGTATTTCAACTCCATGATATTCTGAGTGCCCTGGTAATTCAACATCTAAGTATTTCTTCACCCTGGTATTCCGCGTGCCCTGGTATTTCAGCACCCTGGTATTTCATCACCCTGTCATCTCTGCACCCTGGTATTCCGAGGGCCCTGGGATCAAGAATGAGAGAAGTTTGATGTTTGAGCACCGTCATGTTTGTTATTTTGGTGCTGATGTCTATAATCTAAACTGTCCTGTGACTAGTTTCATTTCAGACGTGCTTTGCAAAGCTGTGTTCGTCGAGTTTGTGACTTCGTTGACTTGCTGTCGGTTTAGGATATGACCTCTAGCAATTCTCATCACAATACTGTCTTGTGATGTTCTACACACGCTTGTTGCCTCTACACAGTTTTTACTTCAATTAATGTAGCTATTGACTGTATAGCTATCGGTGGGAGTTGTTGACGATCCTATACTTGTAAATGAAAGTATTGTAACTCTGCTAAACTCTGCTACATCTGTGAATGTTTAGTTTAGTACAGGAATTCAGAGCTAGCCCTATAGTCCTCAGCTGTCTTTAGTCTGTTCCTCACTTTGCATCTTCCGAGCACGGTCAAACTTTAAATCACGAACTTGATCGTATCCATTGGAGTAAAACTTGTTCATGGATTGGAACATTAACTATTGAAAAATGTGTATCCTTGTGTTCATGAATATATTTGTTGATTTTTTAAAGGCATGTAAAAAACAGCTTAGAAGAATTAAGAAATCTTCAAGGTTAAAATATTGCAGTGGGTGGGAATAATTTATTATTATAATATGCTACTATTTACAATGCTGTTGTATTTATACTCGTTTTTGTGCAGATTTGCAATATGTTCTAAAGCATTTTATCCAATTTCTACACCAAGTCACTGAGCTATATTATTACAGAAGTTGATACAAATTATAATAGAAATTTTATTGTAAATTGGATTTTTGTCATTGAATAAATGTGCTCGAGTCTGAGATGTATAAGCCTCGTGTAATTCTTTCTCTCCTCGTAGTTTCCTTGTTGCTGGTTTTGTTTAATTGGTTGTTGTCTCACATTCTGTTGATTTACTGATCATACTTTGATCTTATGTCCACTGACCACTAGATTGGAAATAACTCTTATGTCGCTGACCACTAGATTGGAAATAGCTCTTCGATTTGTTGACATCCATTGTCATGGAGACAACAGTGAATAGGCGTCATGTTTTATCTCGCATTTCTTGAAGTCAAGAAAGAACTGAAAAGTTTGCTTGGGAATGCTTTCGAAGCCAATCGCACAATACTTCCCACGCCTCTGATTCGGCCCTGACCCGTCGAAACCTCTGCATGTTGTCAAGCATTGTATTGTACTGTAACAAGAAATGCTGACTCTGCTGTTAATTCATTAGTTACATAATACAATTCCAATCTATGTAACAATCACTCTTCACATTGTCTATCAGTTCATAATTAAGCAGATCAGGGCCGTATTTAAGGGGGTTTGGGTTCACCCCCCCCCCCATATGAAATACTGGCTACGGCCCGGAAG
>JAQFYQ010000019.1:0-27690 GCA_034694885.1 Buchholzia appendiculata | reverse complement strand
CCGCGGGGTGGGGTGGTAATGGGTTGAAAAAAGTCTACGCGGGGCGGTAATGGGGAGCCATTTCCAACCCGATGTCATTCTTTAGTGGCCACCATGTGGGTGCGGTAGAGTCATTATGACATATAAAATATCTCATCAAGTCAGCTTTGTTCAAGTCATCCTCCGCCTAAACTTGCATCATACGCGCTGCTTTTGACAGTCTTGAAGGATATGCAGCAGATCCCTTCACCCCCAATTTGTCCCCACTTCAAAGGTATTCTCCGTCACATACTTTATCATCATCTGATAAACGATCTACAGTAATAATTATGTTCCAAGTTGGAAACATCTGCTGTGAAACATATTAATATTCGTTACATTTAAAAAATATTAAAAACGATTGTAGGCCTACTCACACTGAAGTATTAACGTGACACAGTTTAGTAATTATGATATATCTCGTTAGCACCTAGGTACATCCCGTTACCTCGCTATAATTATTATTCTGCTTTCGGTCAGTCAGGTAAGCGAGTCTCAAAGCTTACAATTAAAATAACATCAATCTTTTTAATCCTAGTCCGCTCGTCTAACTCGCCTGTCTCATCTTACCACTTCAATGTGATTTTCCAACTAACAGTGAGTTACAATAATTATTCAACAAATCAGTTGCCCAATACAATTCACAAACCAATTTCCCCATACAATAATTATTTTCTCCTCTTTAGTATTATTTCCAAGTTCAAGTAACTCATCACTCTTGCAGAGGTGAACAGGTGTTGTCTACGCGTGTTGTCTACGCGTGTTGTCTATGCGTGTTGTCTATGCGTGTTGTCTACGCGTGTTGTCTACGCGTGTTGTCTACGCGTGTTGTCTACGCGTGTTGTCTACGCGTGTTGTCTATGCGTGTTGTCTACGAGTGTTGTCTACGCGTGTTGTCAACGAGTTGTCTACGCGTGTTGTCTACGCGTGTTGTCAACGTTGCCTACGTTATCCAACTTCTCCATTCTTCTGCATAGTTAATCCATAATTCAAATGCGTTCATGCTCTCTGTCACTGCCTTTCTCGAGGTCCATGCTTCATGTGTGTTCTATTTCTACTTTTATTCCGCATGTATTCTATTTCTACTTCTATTCTACATTTATTCTATTTCTAAAATTCTACTTCTATGCTACATGTATTCTATTCCTACTTTTACTTCTATTTTCTATTCTACATGCATTCTACATGTATTCTATTTCTACTTCTCTCGCGATGCTATCTTCTTCCTATCACCGAACACACCACTCGGTCAATACCAACGAACACAGGTCCACCAATGTAAGCATCATCGAAACCGAAACACAACCATCGATGCCAATTTACAATAAATGGACAATATGGACATCATTTGCCTTAAACTTAATCTTATCAGGCCTAATAAGATCTACAATCATTTAACTAGAATAATTAACCGTGTCGTATAAATAAAACGGCTGCTTACCAAATCTCCGTAAGTAGCTTGTGAAACTAATCCAATAATAAGACGTTTTGCATAATCGACAAATCGTCCTTCGACTAGTATAATATTCAACGCAGTGCTTGAGACGAGCTGCTTCTAAACTACACACGCGGTGTGCCGTTGTCGTCTTTGTCGCTGCTGTGAATTATTCTGATATCTTCATCATTCCTTGCTCGCGCAAAGCTCCAACCAATCACAGCCAGTAATATTATACTGATTAAATATCATCAGCCAATCACAGTGAGCGCTGACGCTGATGTCAGATTTCAATAGATACTTCAACGAGACGGTGGACTAAATGTGTTTTTCTCAACCATCTCTCTCAAGCATGTCAGGCACGTCAGGCACGTTCTACTTAAATCGTATTTGAAGTCCTAATTTTACCAATAGTCCTATGTGTCTTTTGTAAGAAAGTTAAGCTTCTTGGGCTCATGGCCTAACCAGAATCATGATTAATGTGTCCAGTGTTTCAACTGGAGCGATGACCGGTATTGAAGTCGAAGCCGACAAAAAACTAAATTATTTGAGCAGAGGGGGGGGGAGGGTGTGGAAACGTTGTCGCTACATTCAAATAATTTTTGGCAGGAGCAGAAGCTTAGATAGTCAAATATTGATAAATTAAATAAATTTTTGTTTGTACATTGTTTTATATGTATGCATGTATGTAGCCTTACGTGAGCCATGACTGCATAGAAGGTCCTTCCGAGGCTAAAATTAGTTAATGAAATTTATTCGAGCAATTAAAACTCCAATAATCCGACACATTATAATTATACTCAAGTCAACATTCCGAATCAACTTGATGAGCATCAAGCTCTTAGACTAGGGCAGTGGGGAGGGATCGCAAAATATAGAATACAAATCGTCGTAGTATACACTCCTTGTCAACATCAGGCGATTAAAAATAAAGTTATATTATTAACATTAAATTATAATAACTGGATGCTAAATCCTGCTAGAAAATAATGTAATTGCAGTATTCGCCAGTGAACTACAACGGACATCCATGGGTTAAATCTGTGCGAAACAAACTAATATTAAAACCATCGAGAAAACTAAATACTTCAAGGCTTTCTGATAGAGTTTATAGTTTACTCAGTTGGAGTTTAATCAGCTTTCTAGTAAATATAATGTGAATATTAATGACTCTCAATCTATCATGAAAACAAAGATCAGGACACTCTTTAAGAACGATTCATTTTCTTGATTATGTATTGAATATATTGCAGATACTGTATATTTTTGCACATAATTAATTATGTTTTACTAATATTTACTTCTTTATTTGTTTTCTTGTCCATCTGTATTTATTGTACATCTGTATTGCCATGCATTGGTGAAATAAAGTTCATATATATAGAGAGAAATATGTCCAAAACACGATTAACTGGTACGATTGAACTGCTAATTTATTTCTACAACACCACGCGTCGAATGCAATAAATAGACGAGACACTTGAAGAGCAGCAGGGAACAGTCCTATTGTAAATACACTGTATAGTTGAACACAAGGCCGACTCAGCTGCGCCTATATAATTGACACTTTAGTGCGATTTGTTCACTTCGTGAGAAAGTGTGATGTTCTTTCTCTGCCGTGTAAACTGTTCAATAGAATTTATAGGTTCAACTCAAACAAACCATCGAGGTAAACGCTGTTCTAGCAGGGCAGATGCCAAGAAACGAGAATTTCAGCTATTTGCATACGCTTGATCGTGAACTGGTCGTGCTAAAATGCTTTCGATATCGGTTATATATTTCAAAATGTGTGTAAGAAAGACGTTAATCAATAAATAAAGAAGTAGGCTAGAATTATAATCGAATTATGATAGAATAATTTTCGTCAAAGTGGAGTTCTTAACTCAACTTTGCAAGAAGTCGAATCCTAAAACTCGTTGCAAACACCAAAATTTTAAACATGACCATGCAGTCTAAATTAAGGCTACATTGGGCTCCACTCGACAAAATATTCCTGAACCCAGGGCCGTACTACGGGTTTGCGGGTTCAGCTCCAACCCTCCTCCCTCGAAAATAATTTCTTATACTGATGCAGTTTTTTTCGACACCCATCTAGCCGATCGAAACATTTTCACTGGTAAGACTTTCTCCGAAACGAAATTTTGCTTACGAGACTGCCGAAACTAATCGCTAACTTGAACAATTCTTAACTTCAGAAACCATAACCAAACTTGTACGCCACAAATAAAAAATGCGATTCTAATTTCATAAATATAGTACGCCTACTGAAAGACTTAACATCTACCAGTATTTGGCAGCTGAATGTGTTCTGTTTGCGGGCAAGCGAAGCAATCGAGAGGTGTAATTATTCCCATTTCATCTGGGCCAATAATCGTCTATAGCTCGCCCCCGACTATTTATAATTTAATTTATAACGTGTAATGCTATCTACTTACATTTTACATAACTCATTTTAGTAACTCAGAAGTCGGCCAACAACACATTACATTTTCATTATTGTGCTTTCAATAGAAATAAAACTAGTTTGTTCTGATTTGGATCTCATTCAAGGCTCCAATAACACAGTTCAAGTTGATTGATTACTTCAGAACGCGCGTGTGTCAATATTTTGACAGGGACCATTTCTGTTGAGTAATGTATAAAATTACGTGACAGTGTTCATTAAATTAACGCACATTTATCAAGTTATGAAATGCACAATAAAAAAATAAGAATCGCCAGAATAGTAGAATAATTATTACAATATTTGTATTGGCATAATATGAACCAGATACATGCATGGCTATCTAAAATATAAAATTAGTCACATGAGGTTTAAATTAATTTAACAACTGAAAGACTTGAATAAATTCTAAATTTCATTACTTTAACGAAATAATAATTTTTACAAGAAATTTTTAACACCAGTAAAGATTTTAATACACAACTATTTTATGTTTCAAAAGCAGTAAACTGCCATCACGAATCTTTCTGTGAACAGACTCAAGATGAAAAGTAAACTAATTGATTGCTGATAGCGCAATGGAGTGAGCTGTCAATCTGACAGATATCCAGTTCTTGTATGATCCTAAAGCACCGGATTTACGTTTCTGATTAGATTAAAGTGAATCTACTTGTGAATTCATTGCCAACCCTTCTTTACGGTTGTAACGTTGACAACAGGCACAATACAGCGACGTTCAAAGCACGTTCAAACGATTCAGCTTTGGCCATGTATCAAGCCAATGTAGTTTGCTACTGAGAAGCTGGAGTCAGAGCTGTATTAATATCGCGAAGATTTTAAATGTTGTCATGTAATGTAATTTATTTGACACAATTCAGTACAAAATACATGTACATGATGACGTAACAATTGTCAAACAGAAGCGTCAGGCCGTGCACTGACGACGCTTCTTGCAGTATACATTATACAAGCAATATCTAAACACCACACACAAGTTGCTCGAATCTCATTTAATCTCAATCAGAAGATTAGCTTTTAAGATGGTATACCACAGTGTGAACAAATGAGAATCGATGAGAAACCGACAATAAAACACCGCAGCCTTGCTAGCATGATGTATCTACGATTCTTGAACGAGAAGCAAGGATATTGCGTCTATAGGATTGGAAGATTCTTCAATTATATTTGTTTGTAAAATATTAAATAGCTTGTATACCTTTCAAAAATTGTCTCCACAATCCACAACAAACGAATTTCGTTGCAAGCGTGTTAACTCTTTTTCACCGCGTGCCATCGTTTCTTGTTATCCATCCCATTCCCTCCTCCCCACCAATTCCCTCCCCTCCCCACCTCTCCCATTCCCTTCCCGTATACCTCTCCCGTATACCTCCAAGGCCTCAGAATTGTAAGTTTAGGTCATCACTAGAAGTTTACTTTTAGAAAGCAATTTTATTCCAGAGTTGCAATGGATTCTGCTCCCTCTAGTTCTGCTCCACTCTCAGGTTCCGCCATAGTTCTGCTCTGCTTAATTCCTACTTCTTCTCCGTCCTCTCCTGTACTAACGTACCACACTGGTTGATGAACCTAGCACTGGTCTGTTTATATTGCTATAAAGTTTATTATCGTTGTTATTATGTTTATTGTGTTCGTTATTTCGCACTGTTTGCTAATTGGAAGCTGCACAAATCTGCAAGATTATGGACCACCCAAAGCGCTCAAATGATCAGTGGAGAAACAACTGCTGCACCAAGAACTAGGAACAAAATGCAAAAAGAATAAGTTAACATGGCCCAAACCATACTTTACTCGTAATAATAATAATATTTATCGTAAACTGGAGGAAGCACTGCAGGTTATTTAAAATGAAAAATGCACGTAACACGAGCAAAGTAGAAAATGATAGACATCACAGATAATGGCTCGCATTTCAGTAGAAATGGGGGGGGGGTGGAGAGGACAAAGGAGTGAGTATTCGCTCTAAACATAAACCTCCAGAAATAAGCAAAAACTGAAAACACCAAAAATGTGGCCCATTTTTGCCCATTTTCGGACAACTTGTATTAGGTTTCTAAAAATTGCAAGATTATTCCTTCCAAAAATGATCCTTTGGTATTCGGTATGACCCTGCTTGCATTAATGCCAATGTAAAAACCGTGAGATAGTATACTGCATATAGGTATGTTCGGTTTGTTTAAGTATAACAGCACACATGCGCAGACGCAGCACGTCGTGAAACTAAAACATGCCTAACTTTCTATACTTATTCACTATTCATATAGCCTAAATATTAATAATGAATTAGATACATAGCTGGTCGTTATTCAAATAACTATCTTAATATAATCATCGTCGTCGTCATCATTCGTATTAGCAGCAGCAGCAATAATACAATTGAAACGCATTGAAATATAAACTTTCAAAAAGAGCACATTTCAATCATACCTGTTCTTAAAGTCCAAGGTTAATTATTCCACTTGAGAAAAGCGAGCTGCGGAACCTGTTTTAATCAATCCTAAGAGTGACCTAACTCTCCGCGAAAGAATGCACTGAACACTATTACATCATAGGCTAAACATCAGTCAATTTGTCGTAAAGATAATTTTTCAGTCTATGCTTATTGATTTATTAAACCTATGCTTGACCCTTTATTTAATTACTGAGTTTTGCAGAGACATCGAAGATCTGGGGATGTTTATGCTAACAGCCTGACACCCAGTCCAAAGTTTCTTCCAAGATCAACTTATTTCGGTCCGACCTCAGGATCATTGTAGCCTATAAGCACTAAACCAAAATTGTTCGACCACGCAAGTCCAAACCCCTGATTATAACAGTGTTCCTATTTGATCAACATAACGTACTTTTCGCTCGATAAAGTAAATCCTGAAATACAGTAGAAAAACTCATCGTGAAACGGCGTCAACTTCCTAGTAATAGTTTTCAATGAGCAGATGTTAAACTCAAAGACTATAATAATGATTCTGCAACAGACATCCATGCATACACTTCAAGCGGTACGTTCGATAAGCCTGCAGGTTTAGATAGACTGGAAGAAAACGGCGTGATATGTTGCCACTAACCGCAAGACATGAGTTCGAGTAACCCGAGCAGATGCGGGTTAAAAGTGCCTTGATTACGGGCGCAAGCTCACGTCAAAATATTATGCAGGAAAATTTGACGGCAAACTGATGAATTCCCTAAAGGCAGAACGGCAGAACTTGTGTAAAAGTATTCTATATACTTTGTAGTATCTGGAGCATGTACAGTGGCGCCATCGCCGGATTGAAGTTGGGAGAGGTCCGAGTTTACAATTTGTAGTTAGGGGCGCGGGAGGGTGTGCAACCTTGCAACATGGTAATCGCATCAATTTGGGATAAGAAGCGTTAATTGGATACAAATTGATGGATATGGGCGTGTCGAAATTTTGGCTGGGGGTTCAACCCCCAGAAACTCAAACTGACTTTCACTTCTATACTTTTATCAGTAAAAAATGAGGCCAAATAGTAAGTCAAGTAATTCGTGGAACATTTTAGAACACATTCCCTAGTTACCTATCTGGAGTCATTGATTCTGAAAATTAAATGAGCATAAATTTGGTTTTAAAGGAGATGACGAAAAATGGCTGTGCGAAAAATATGGATCGCGAGTTCTATAGAAATTGCAATACCAGTTTACTGGAAGTTAAGCTTGGAGTACTGTTGATTATGTATTATAATAATTTGTTTTATACTGACCTTGGGGGTAGCTAAACAAATACAATGTATGTATATGTATAAATGTATTATGCAAGAATGTGTAATAATGACATAATGACACATTGAAAATCTAGTAGCAAACACCCATGGGCCTGCTAATCAGGATACGATCATTCGATTCTGTTCTCTCCTGCTATATAGCTTAGACTATTCGCTTTGCTACGTTTCTGCTACTATAGCTCTTTCTGTTTGCGCTGTTTCTGCTAATGTAGCTCTTATTCTGTTCTTTTTGCTGTTTCTGCTACTATAGCTCTTGTTCTTTTAGCTCTATTTCTGCTACCATATAGGTCTTATTCTGTTTGCACTGTTTCTGCTACTAAGCTATTATTTTGTTCGCTCTGTTTCTGCTACCAATGCTACTATAGCTCTTATTCTGTTGGCTCTGTTTCTGCTACTATAGCTCTGTTGTTGCTACTATAGCTCTTATAATTCTCCCCCGATTCAGCATGTATTGTACAGAGAAGCTGCGGCCATTTATTTCACAGCTGTAATTCAGATCAGAAAATGTTCGGTATAATGTTCCGCTAAGGTCTACCGATTCACAGGTGTTTAACAAGAACTTGAATCATCACCACCATGGAAATCTATGAGTGTCTTGAGCTGCGGAGCCCACAATCCCCGAAAACAAATAAGTTATGAGTGTTAATATATATTAGAAATATGAACAAATTTGCGAAAATAAATTGTTGAAAGTGTTCCCGCTAGCTAGGGACAAATGAAAATTTACCTCCCCCACGTACTGAAACAAAAAAACGTTATAAATTCAGACCTACCCCAACCCATGCACTCGTGAAACCTATACGCCGCCCCTTGCATAATGTTAAATGATAATCAGTTATAATTGAAGTAGCGAGTTGCACAACGATGCAAATCAACATCGCCATCCTCAAACATTTTCAAATTACCAACCTGCCAAAAAGCCTCTAGTAAAAAAAATTGACCTCGAATAAGCTTTGGCAAGTTTTTTGACAAATAAAAATTTTAAACTTCCACAAATCGCTCCTCCCGCAAAAAATAAAACAGGTTTTGCGAAATTTGCAACAAAATTGCATCATTATGATAGTTTTAAATAACCAAATGCTTATAAAATATCCAAATGCTTATAAAATATTTGACATGATACGCGTACAAATACGAATACACCGAAAACTAACTTAATTCTCAAGACTATTCTATGTCTTCAAAATTATATGTTTTCATTAAAACGTTAAAATATTCCAGTGAAGGGGCGAAGTGCATTTCCCCACCAAATATTGAATTTTGCACATTGTGAAACCACCATAGCTTAAAAGAACAAAATTGATGTGCGACCAAAATTAAAATGAGAAAATTCGTTACTTCTACATCACTATTAAACGCTGCATGACTAAAGCCAAGCGCCAATGAGTCTTATTCTGGCTGAAACTGTTAGGCTCGCATTCCTTAGAATCATTGCGGCGGCGGCAGCTTGAGTCAAGTTGAGATGCTTTGGTTCTGCTTAGCGTCCCAATCATTCACTCTACAATCACATGTTACTTGACTCCGTCTCGCCCAATCAATTTATTACAACAGATCCGCAGCAGATCATCCTTGCTGATGAAATCTTACGTTCTGTTTTCATTTAACGAGAATAAAACTCGGCGGCGCGTATTTTAATGTAGCCAATGTCACATGTATAAGTGTTGCAAATAAAGCATGGTATCTTCTTCAGCCACACCCTAAGTTCGACGACAATAATCGCTGTGCTATTGATCTAAACCCGAACTTAAGTTGCCCTAGGGAAGGGGAAGAGGACTCATCAACCCAAAGCTAAAATTTCGACCTCAATTTCTTGAATTTTCTTTTTTTCTAATTTCTTCAACAATGGCGACCTTCCAGCCAGATCCAAGCATTTTTCGATACACGATCCCACACCCATGTTAATTTTGAACTCAAAACGTGGTCTAAACCATTTCCTGCTCTTCATCCTTGTATGCTGTAAAATTCCTATAGTGTGGATTATAGGTCCAGAGAATATCTCCATATCATGATCGACATAAGGTAGACTGAACGAGATACATGAGTTGAACAGGATCACATGTAGGCTCACAGGGCTAATCGTGCAGCCACATTTGATTAAATTGAACTGATTTTCCCGCCGGATGCCCTTCCTAATTATCATTACAAAATCGCAAAGCCATATTTGATTCAACCAGGCCTCGCTTTTTAGCAGGATGTCCCTTCGTAAACAAAAACTATCTTGCACTTTTACAAAGTACACATAAAACATGCCATTTCTACTTCATTGCCAGGCATCGCTACACCTAAATAGTTGCAGATAAAATTAAAATGGCGCTTCAATATACCAGACAGAGAGAGAAAAAAACACTCAATACTTAGCTCTAAATATATGACCATTTTCTACCCTCCCAGTTTTATTATACAATGTATTATAAAATCTAGACGACGGGCAAATATTGCATTCATCAGTTAACTACTGCAGGACAAAAACAAAGGATACTGTAAACTTAATCATTATTTTATTAAATTATAATATCAGACAAGTCTAATACTTTAACAAAAGTTACAAAAATGTGCATGTACAACAAGTTAATGCATCAAGAAGATAAAAACCTAACAGTGCACAATAGTATCAGGAACAAATACAAGACCATACAGCGATCAATATACAGAGAGATACAGACACAGACACAGAGACACAGAGAGATACAGACACAGATAAATAGAGATACAGACAGAGACAGATGATAAACCAGCACACAAGCTGCAATCAGTGTGACGTGAATTTCAGTCTTTATCCCACAAAAATATAAAACATCATCATCATTATCCTCCTCCTCCTTAATCATCATCATCATCACCACCTATCGTAGAGAATGGTGGTCAAGCATGGTCGCGGTGCTAACCTCCAACGATCTCACTGATCATGTATTGTGCAACACCTGGCGCTTAACTGGTAGTCAAATAGTTTCATCCCTTAAATACGCATTTCCCAATATTAGTCATCATTAGTTAAATATTAAATATAAGCAACTGATGAGGGTCAAATAGCAGCAGCAACTCTACAAACATACGCGAGACTAAATTCTAGAACTTGTGCCCAACTAGCTATTTGCATTGATAGGCCTACTGTCATTGTCTTTTATAGGAGTAATAACTAGGTACAGTCAGTAGTGTACTGAAAAACCGGTAAATTACCTTTAAATGGAAATTAAAACTATAAATTACCTTTAAATGTAATACTGTGAGCAAGCAATTTACTTGGACAGGGGATAACATTCGGGACAAAAGCTTCCAAAACTTCTAGCAAAAGCTGAATGTTAATATAATCCACTAGCAATTTCGATCCAAGAGTACCGTATTACACAAAATCAATTATCATCACCAAGTATTACTGATACAACTTTAACACATTTATATAACACGTGTATTTGACGTTCAACAAATAAACAGCAGCAAATTCCACACAGCAACTCGACTCATCAGAACACTGCATACAGATATAATTAGGCTGCCTCAAATCATCTTAAAACCGATTATATACAGTCAAGCAAACACATTCTTACTTAATATTTCTGTTAAAAACTATAAAAACAAATCAACTGTTCAACAATTCATGCTCACAATACTTCAGTATTGCAGTTAACAATCAGAGCACAACTGTGCAATTAAAGAAATCATTATTAATCAGTGTTCTAGAATTCGTCATCATAACCAACCTACCCTCAATTCTTTAATAACAGCATGACGTCACCCAACGTTTAACTTTCTCACAATATCTGCAAGGAAATATGGCTGAACATCGATGGAGTCGAGTGGAGATATGGTTAAAAAATATGGCAGGGTGGAGATGTGGCTGAGCGATGATGTCACTTTGTGGCTGAGCAGTAATTTGACTGAGGTGTGGCTGAGTGATGATGTGGCTGAGATAATATGTCGCCGAATTGAGATGTGTCTCCTGAGTATGATGAAATACATGAACCACAGACGTCGCAGTCTGCTTCACACCACAAGACTGCATTTAACGAACACAAATTTGACGTCTGGAAAAAATATACTGCAGAAAATTTGAAAGAACAGTGAGAACCGCTGTAAGAATAATATGAACTGAGTTATGTCAGCCATTATGAACAGTGCAAAGGTGATTTATAAAAAAATGGTCAACCAATAGTGACTACTATGACTTTTATAAAACATTAATAAAGAGAACAGTAAGTACTAGAACTTTTAAAATAATGATCAACAAACGTCTGCTAAAGTTCTTCGTATATATCTACCTCAGTTGTAATTGTTTGGAAGAACAATAAGTTGCAATCAGATGGGTAACCTGAAAACTGCACCTACAACAGTTCCGAGACAAAACTGACATTCGATTGGTAGCCTAAACATATTTAATTAAATAACATACATAATTACAAAAACAACAGTAAAAACCCAGCTGCCGAATCTGAGTACAATAAAACTTCACTGCAAGTGTGAAGGAAGCTCAGCAATGTCCACTGAAGAAAGATGAAATTAAATTAACACGATTGAATTTAATCCTGAAAATAGACGATCTCTTTTTAAGTTATATATCGGAACAGAGGAGATGCAAAACTGGGACCAAACAACCCGGACCTGTAGCTACACCGATTATAATAAAAGTCAATATTCCTGATTTTAATTAAAAGGACGAATAACTTCTGACACTGTCATCAACATAAAAGAAAAAAAACACTCCGTCTATATAAAAATACAACTTTTGTAAATATATATCGACAAATGTGGCCACTTTTAGTAATTGTTGTCCAAATTACCTCATTGGTCTAAAGAAATATCCAAATTTATACATATATATGAAATTATGCATACACGCATAACATTACATATACAAACAAGCACACTGACACATACAAATATGCAAATTCGCTCAGACAAAAGCGTTCGAAAACAAGCATACCCAAAACTTATCGACAGCTTTTATACTTTGTAAGGCGTTCCCAGGGAGATTCATCAGAGCTACACATATACAAGGCTCCCTATCTACAAACTGAAACGTGTGTAGCAGTGTTAAGTGTTAACCAAGTCAGAGGCAATGAACCAGACTGCGTTCTTCCAACAGAACATATGAACAAGTCGCTCTGTCCGTCTTCGCACACGTAAACTTAATGAAGCGAGTTCTCGAACGTGCAGCCTACAACAGAATCTCTACGAAAGTTGATCTTACGTTCAACTCGCAAGCAAGCACATGTCTCGTGTGCAACACTCTCTCTAGTGAATACAAGTAAACGTTGCACGGATGACTGCACACTGAAGTGCACGAGTGCAGTGCACCAAACAGTGATGCACTAGGATGCCGTGTACTGTGCCAGAGTGCAGTGCACCAAATTTTAGAGAACATGAGTGTGGTGCACCAAAGTGCACTGTTCCAGAGTGCAGTGCACCACACTAGATTGCAGTGCATTACAGCACAGTGTACCAGATTGCAGTACATAATTCAGTGTACAAGAGTTCAGTGCTGCCGAGTATGGCGCACGGTTCGGAGCTGTCAGCAGAGTGCCTAGTATCTTTATCACTTGTTGTCGTGCAGCCTGGCAAGCATCTTCTCAACGTTCAACTTTGCCATCCACGACTAAAAGAAACACACAGGCAGATCAAGCATTGTCATTATAACTACTTATGAAAAATAAATGAATATAATTGAATAAGTAAAACTTAATAAAAAAAAAATTACATTACAAAATAACAAATTAGCAACTTACCTTATAATATAAATGCATCATTAGCACCATCACCTTGTGTCAATGACTAAAACAAGACACAAGAGATATAAATCGCCAAATATTTCCGTCAGCTCTTAATCAGACAGCGATGTAGCCCAGCAGGCCCACGTTAGTCCATCATAAGAGTTGTGCTTTGCAATCTAGGAGGCAATAAAGCGACGGGTTCGCGGTCGCAAGCCCATCCTGACAGCACAAATCTGACTTGTCTCCTTGAATATACTGTATGCTGAAGAGAGCTATACAATCTGACACTACATCCAACGATATCAAATATATAAACACACTGATGCCAATGATATCCACACTGACTCGCAGATCAAGTATGCCAATTCATTTTTTCTAACCAAAATCTCATCGATCCTTTCACCGAAAAGAGCCATTCTATGCACATTATAAGCACAATGATTCATATCGAATTTGTCACATCGAAAAACACGTGAAATGAACTTGACAACTGACAGAGTGCGCACTAATAATGGATTACCTGTTTGGTTTGTCTTTCTTCCGAACTGGAAGAGATGTTTCGTTTTCTCTTCTTGCTTGTCGTCGGCGCACTGCCTCCAGGACTGACCCAATGATCGACTTCCTGACTGGACTGTATGGAGGAGAGTGGACTTGCATGATCACGCAACATCTCATCTACACTCGCATGAGCTCCAACTTTGCTTGGCTCGTTGCGGCCAACGAGCTCGCTCACTTGGTTTAGTTCGTCTCTCCCACTATCGTGCGAATTTTGTTTGTTTACTACGCGTATTTCATTCTTATCGCCGACGAGCGATCCGTTCTGGTTTTCTGTCCCGCTCTGTTCTGCTCGCACAGTCGCTTCGGATTCGTGCTGCAACGGAGAAGTGATGACAGAATGTACGCCGGATTGTGCAGTGCAACTTGCCGCAGAGCTGCACGAGTTCTGCGCGTCTAACGCCGCCTCGCACTCCCCTGTCACATCATCGTGCGCTCTAGAGCGTTTGTGCGATTCCTGACAACCATCTGAAGCATCCGCCGCAGCAGTAAGCTTCAAGTTTCTCCGCGCTCTGCCTGACTTTGCTGATTCAGCTCCAGGAGACTGCGCACTACCGCACACCGACTGCACAGTTGGCTTGGAATCAGACCCACATCCGATGTAGAAGGACATCTCGGACGTGCTCAGCGATCGAGTCTCAGCAGCAGCGAGTAGGGCTTCAAACGCATCCGTTTCATCGAACACAGGCACAGCAGCAGGAGGCTCAGGGTTAGACGATGTGTTGTGACTGCTCGACGACGTATCTGGGATGTGGAGAACGAATCCCAACGACGGAGACCGTTCCACTTTCGACCGCAAACCGTTAACTCTGCGCGAAGACGACGGACTAGCAGCTGGAGATTTCACTATCACACAAGCTTCATTTACGCCTGCAGCTGAGACACTATTGTTATTAGTTTCGCTCAACGAAGCGATGAGCTTTTGTGCATCATCCTTTGCTACAACTTGAGGTCGACTGAAAGACGGCACATCCGACTTGCGACTAGAATGCACAGAATTCGCAGGATTGGTTTTAGCATTCTGTGCGTGAACGGAGGTATTTTTGGATTCAAAAAATGAACTTATAGAGGAATCCAACATTCTTTTAGATTGCGAAGAATCACTGCTGTTTGAAACAGAACCATCTCTCGTCTTCCGGCGTTTTGTTTTTGAGGAAGATTCTTTCTTTGAACGTTTGCTCTTCTTAACGGAATAAGATTCTGAAATTTTCGAATCGTTCCGCACAATAGCCTGGTCAGAATCCTTACGACTTAGTTTGGATTTATTCGCAGAAAGTTTCTTATTTTCAGACGGCAATGCCAACCTATCCACGACTCTATCGCGACCAGTTCCCAAATCAGGAGATTTATAACCATTACCATTGAAGATCATGATGTCATTTATCTCAGAAAGATTCCTATTTGCAATCTTGTCACCTTCGATGACTCTACTCTTGCTAGGAGCAGCGTCATCCTGTACAGCTGGATCGTTACATGATGCAGCATTAGCCAGCACAGTTCCAACGCTGCACGGTGTAGCATTAGCCTGCACAGTTCCAACACTGCACGGTCCAGTATTAGCCTGCACAGTTCCAACACTGCACAGTGCAGCATTAGCTTGCACAATTCCATCGCTGCACAGTGCAGCATTAGCTTGCACAGCTCCGTCACTGCATAGTGTAGCATTAGCTTGCACAGCTCCAATGTTACACGGTGTAGCATTAGCCTGCACAATTCCAACACTGCATAGTGTAGCACTAGCTTGTACAGCTCCAACACTACATAGTGCAGCATTATCTTGCACAGTTCCAACACTGCATAGTGTAGCATTAGCCTGCACAGTTCCATCGTTACAAAGTGTAGCATTGGCCTGCACAGTTCCGTCACTGCATAGTGTAGCATCAGCCTGCACAGTTCCATCGTTACACAGTGCAGCATTGGCCTGCACAATTCCAACACTGTACAGTGTAGCATTAGCCTGCACAGTTCCAGCACTGCGCGCTGTATCACGTGCGTCTAAAGCCTTATTGTTTGCACGTGATCCATGAGGAGGTATGTCGGCATTCATGGAAGTCATGATGCTAGAACGTTCTCTCTCACAGCACTGAAGCAACGCATCGAAGCTGCTCGGCATAGACAACAGCGGTGCACTCGACAGATGGTAAGCCGGTGCACCGAGCATAGGAGGACTGCACAAGATGCCTGTCGCGCATGACTTGCCACCTGCAGGTGCACGGATTGGTGGAGGACTGACGAATGTTCTCACAACACCAGATTTACTACAAACATTAGATGAAACTTTCGATGGACTACACATTGTGTAGATTTCCACAGGACTTGATTCATCAGGACTCTCAATGCGCGCCGTAAGCTTAGCCGAACACGATTTATTCGGCTGACGCGCAGCAGTCCACTTATCGACAGCATGTGTATCGACCTCCAGCTTGCGGCGTGAAAGCTTAGACCTGAGGTTGTTGGATTGCTTCTTGCCAGAACTTCCTGGAGTTAGAACGTCAACTGCGCGAGGATGCGTAGGAGTCAAATTCTTTTCGGCTGTTACCGGCTCTCCAACCTGCTTGGTTGATTTAGATGACTTCCCAGATGTAGATCCTTTACTGAACGTTGAGCTGTTAAATCCACCACGTTCAGTCACGTCCGATCGTACCTGCTGTGGTGAAACAATGTCAACACCTTTATTTACGCATTTCATCTTCGAACTGACCGATAGTCGATTGTTAACAGCAGCCTGGGTTCTACAAGAAGAATCAACGGATATCGTGTCACGACAACCTGACTCACGACTAGTGACACGTGACACTCGCCTCGGCGACGTCGAAGTCATACAAGAACTCGGCGCACGCACAGTTGCTGACGAAGTCAAAGACCCACTACACGATTTCTGCATGACACTGCAACTTAAAACTTGTGCCATTGGAAGCTGGGATATTCCAAACAATTCGTTCGAACGCCGAGGAGATCTTAAACGATTAATGTAAGGTTCATCAACTTGAGCCTTTCTAAAAGACTTCGGGCTTGAGTAAGTGAAGAAACCGGAAGATAAGCTAGAAGTGAATGGTGCAATAGTTGTCGATACAACCACTGCCGTCTGTGCACTCGTAACGGCTACACTGCTACGATCCTTGCTTTCATCAAGTCGTTCAACCGGCGGACCTTTCTTAAACGCTTCGCAAAACGGCATCAAGATATTTTTGATCATCAGCGCGTCAGCAACATGCGAAGATTTGATGATGACTTTACTAGGCGAGGTATTGCTTGCCCTTTTGCAACATTGCTCCACAAGTTTACTCGAGTCGGCTGCTTTTGAATCTTTCGCCCCGTCGGCTGCTTTTGAATCTTTCGCACCGTTTCCAGTCGCTGCCTTCTGTGCGAGCACATGCTCATTTAGCGACACGTTAGATTTTGTCGTTCTCGATGATTTTCTACGCGCGGTCTTATCCTCAGCCAATTCTTTGGACTCGCACGCTTCCAACTCGCCAGTTGATGTATCAAGTTTGACACCATCTTTGTCATCGTTGCAATCTACATCTGCAAATTTTCTTCGCACCCGAACAGCAGAGTCCAGATCACTTGACTTTAAGCCTCGCTGCTTCAAATCAGACGTTGAGACGCAAAGTTCGTTTTTTACAGATCCTTCCGTTTCAGATTCTTCAGTTTCATCTGAAGAAATAACAACGGCAGATTTATCCTGCGAACGTTTGTTGCTATCACTCTTCCGTCTACTAATTTTACTAGGAGAATTGACGACCTTTTCTGCAGCTTGCCGACCTTTCCCTTCTTGATCAACAGAGCTGATTGTATTGAGACAATGTTCTACGCTGTTCTCACTCGACAAGTCAGACAGCGGAAGATCGCAGTAAGTGATCGTGTCGCTACCACTAGCTAAAGCCACACAGCCAGCAAGAGACGCTTCGCTCGCCGACTCCCTAACGTCACATAAATCAACAATGGAATCCGAATCGTAGCAGATTTTGTCGATGGAATTCCGTCGGCTCCCCGACAAGGCATCTTTACGAGCTACACGCACTACCTGGAATACTCTGTTCTGACTCCCAGACTGCCCACTGGATGCCTTAGCACCACAGGAAATATGAAGCGTCTTCGCCGGAGACAGACAAAAGTTTCTACCCCGGCAAGTATCATCGTCCACAGAACTGTCCAATATAAAGATCTCGTCTTTACAACTGTTCATTACACCACTATTTTGCCTTCTCTTCTCAACAGCCAAGCAGACAACATCCGGCTTGGCGACTACAAGTCTAGAACTCGCTGTGGTATCACCGGCAGATATGCATGGTGTCACAGAGATGTTCCTCAACTGTGTTTCGACAACGTTTAACGGCACACTGCTGCTCCGAACAGCATCCGACATGACTGCAGTGCAATCATCAAACACACCTAACTCTTGGTTAACAAGTTGAGTGTTCGTGTCAATGCTTCTAGCGCAGGGTCGGCTGTTGCTACAGTTATCAGACGAACGACTGGCTCCGCCCTCACTCTTCGTCCCAGCGAATGGCGAGGAAGCTGTGGTCTCACAAGGAACAGCGACATCCGGGGGAACACCGCTGGAGTCAGACTGAAGACCTGTGTCTGGAGAACGGACGGACTGAGGGTGTGTGCAGTCTATCACGACAGACGAGGACAAGGACCCGTTGAGCAGCTGATCCAGTCGACTGGAAGGCAACAGGTAGTACGAACCATCCCTCGTTACAAGAACCGCATACGTCTCGCCTGCAAGTCAGAGAAATTAAACATTTACACCATATAAATTAATAACAGATAAAATATATAATTTTTTTTACAAGATCACCATATAAATTAATAACAGATAAAATATATAATTTTTTTTACAAGATCATACATTGATAGAACTCAAAATTTATCCATTTTAAATTAACAATTCTCTTTAACAACAACACAGAAAAATAAATGCTTATGGATGAACTCTCTGCGGTGAGAGGCGGTTTGATTGACCAATTACAAGACAAAACAAGCCTCAAATTAATCATACCTTTATATTGCCATCTTTGGCGACATGGGGATATATTGAGCCTTTGATATCATCAGAAATTATATACACAATATTTGACAAAATACAAGTAAACTAAAGGTTATAAAAAGGTTAAAATGCATATATTGTACAATTTACATGGAAAGAAAATGACAAGACACTGTTTAAATTATAACAAAACTACTAGTAATACACTTTTAACCTTGAAATGCAATCATAGCCTGTCATATCTAATTGTGCATTTTAATGCTCTTAAGGTAAGCACTAATTAAGACCTCAAATCAATCAACAGAAAAAGCTCTCTTACAGACTCCAAGAACTTAGAAATATTTCGTCCTGATATCTGCAAATCTCTTGCAGTTCAGAAGAAAATGTTCCACATTTTGTGGACAGTTACACAACTGAGAGTTAGGAGGATTCTATTTCGATCACCAGATAAGAATGCGCTACGGTAGTGCGAACAGTTCTACGTCTATTCATGCAATGTCGTCTCTTCAACATTGTGTGTTATGAAAGATGGTGCCTCCTGGTTCTGCTTTAATTTCTTCAAATAATTTAATTTCATATCTGGTATCGTAATCATCAAGTCGCATAAGAGCAAAACATAAAACAACCACTGCTCTCAGTTACATAGCCTAGCACCTCTATCTAGTGTATAAAGTATAAACTATATCTCATTTCTAAAAGCGGCAAGACGCACTCAACGTCTTTAAATTCTATCAACTGAATACACTGAGACACAAAACATAGCATAACTGAGAGTAACATAGCTAACACGTTTAACAGTGAAGTGCATAGAGCAATTGATTTTGTCAACTATATTGAACACGACTTACAACGACCAAGAACATTTTGAAAAACGATTCGCTGTTACAACTCAAGATATAAAAAATGTTGGACAATGCCAATATAACCCATCAGAAACTTCAAGAAATTTAATATACATGTCTATTTTCAAAATATCTGAAACTTCAAGAAATTACATGTTTAATAATCCACAAAAAAATCCAAATTCTCATTTCTAACTCATCTAAGTATGGAAGAGCTGAAGAGATCTAACCTGATGGTCCGACGACAGTCTCTGGAGTTACATGTTCCTGAGCAAGGACTGCTGACGTCTCGCTGGCAAGCTTCCACGTGCTCGGCACAGACCGCTGCACTGCCACACAGGTGCTTCCAGAGACAGTTGAACATCCTGATGTCGTCAACACTGAATCAAGACATTCTGAAGCTAGCATAGAACTACTGCCGACATCGACTTCTGAAGTCTGATTCGAGTTAGCATTGGTTTTTCCTGGTGTATCACCACAAGGTAATCCCGCTACCGACTGCTGTTCATGATTGGCAGAAGTCCTCGCACTGCTCTCGGCCGACTCGCGCTCTCCAGTAGCCTTTACGCTAGTGCACGTAATCTCCAGTACATTACTATCAACCTGAAGACCATGTTCTGAAGCAGACGGCCTGTTACCAACACCTTTCTCATCCTCCATGTCCCCGTTTCGCATGCTTCCATCTACATCATCAGTCTGTCGTTGTCTCTCTACAGGATTCACAGACGCATCCACAGACCTCGTAGAAGTGGAACAAGAGCCACTTAGCTGTGGCAAGTTACACACTGGGGACGGCAAAGTCTCCGAGGCATCTAACTTATCTTCATTACTCGACTTGACACTTTTACCGACATCCTCCAACATCTCACAGCTTCGCCGATTCCCTATAACATTAAACGATGAACGTCCAACACCGCTATTGGCTGTAGAAGAAACCGTATTGACGCACGTAGTAATGGAAGCCGCAGATTGCCTAGTGCTTACAGAATGGACTGCACTGTTAGCCGCCGCAACAGTCGTTGTACCAGACGATGCCATATTTAACATTGGCGTCTTCAACTTTCCTACGGAGCTGTGAGCAACACTGGCACTGTCTGACACACAAGGAACACGGACATTGTCAGCACTTGCCGCAACACAGGATGGAATCACACCGCCGGCGTTAGTCGTCTTAGAAACAGCAGAGCCGCCTTCCTTTCTATGAATTACATTACCTAAGTGATCAGCTGACACATCTACATTACGCAAATCTCCATTCGACCGAGCACACACTGCTGATAGACCGTTCTCATACCCCGATGTAACTCTATCGTTCAACTCGCTACTATCAGTTGACCTAATAATACTACTCGTCGGCTCTGGTACAGTCGTTGGGCATCCGAGAGTTCGTTGAACAGGGGTACTGTACAACTGGGTGACACCACCGGATGTAACAGCTTGAACAGCGTCAACGTTCGTAGGTAGCGTAAAGGAACAGCCAGGCTGAGTGGGATCTGTCGCAGAGGGTGGGGTAAAGTCGTTGGTCATATCCACACCACTTGCGACTTCTCCTGCAAAGTACAACCAGTCAATGACCAGTGATAACAGTTAGAAGAACACTTACAGTAGGAAGATGCCTGCTGGGCACAGGCAAAGACTATAAGAAATGTCCCTGAGGGTTCATTATGGCTGGTTTTTTACAACCACATGCCCTTTCTGAAGCCAACCCGTACCGGGGATGGGATGGTTTCCTTTCCTTAGAGAAAGTTATTCTGCTCTTTCTTTCTGTGGAGACGGCAAGTATGCAGGCTAATCTTACATCCATGAAAGAACAGAAAGAACAGATGGTAACAGTCTACACTCATGCTACAGCTCAATTCACCCCCCCCCCCCGTCACCACAGGGGAAACAACTCAACAATATATAATAAGTAACAAGCATTGATCTACATATTTCAAAGAAAACAGACATCATATCACATAATAGATTAGTTGCACTTAATCAACATAATTACTTTCCAAAAGTAAATAGATGCTCTCAAGCACACCCTTCTGACAATAGCACAAAATTCTTTAAATAAAGAGATACGAAAATTATGTAATTGCGTTAGTCGAAACTTCACAATTCATGATCTAGTTCTACTTCTTCCAACTGCCACTCGTCATGGACGTCTTTATTCTATTTCTATTCGATTTATTTATTCTATTTATATTCAACGTATTTCTTCGACATGGACGTCTTTATAGAATAAAGATATCCATGCACTCGATTACTCATTCATGTATATTCAGAAGCCTGAGATCAATACCAAAGCTATGCCTCAAATCAATGTCAAAAGCTATGCCCAAGACCAATGCCAAAGCTATGACACAGATCAATGCCGAAGTTATGCCTCAGAGCAACGCCAAAGTTATGCCTCAAATCAAAGCCAAAGCTGAGATCAATGCCAAAGCTACGAGACCAATGCCAGAGCTATGCCTCCGATTAATCTTACCCAAAAGTCCGGCAGCAACTCCACAGCTGTCCGATGTTGTGTGCGCATCGAACGAGTCACCGAGTCTTGTTCCAGACAAGTTGATCTTTGATGAAATGTTGTCAGCCGTCAAGTCAGTCTCTCCTCTCTCCCTGTTGTCCACGTTGCCAAACATGCTGAAGAACATGTTGTCAAACTGGTTGCACGTTTTACTGATGATCGTCTCTATGGCTGCGTCCGGCATCAGGGTGTCCTATAGCATTGCCACGGAAATAAACAGCACATTTTCAACTTCTACCACAAGTACAAAAGATATTCACACACAAATAAACACCAGATTAAATTACAAAGTGTCATTGAGCAACGGTCATCAGTGACTAAGCAACAGTCATCAGTGACTAAGCAACAGTCATCAGTGACTGAACAACAGTCATCAATGACTGAGCAACAGTCATCAGTGACTGAGCAACAGTCATCAGTGACTGAGCAACAGTCATCAGTGACTGAACAACAGTCATCAGTGACTGAGCAACAGTCATCAGTGACTGAGCAACAGTCATCAGTGACTGAGCAACAGTCATCAGTGACTGAGCAACAGTCACCAGTGACTGAGCAACAGTCATCAGTGACTGAACAACGGTCATCAGTGACCTTGTCGACAAGAAACAATAAACATGCATGCAAATTCATTCAATTCAACTAATTCCTCCGAAAGGGCAGCTGATCCCTGTCTAACAAAAGAGGGGTGGTAGTCTGCGACTTGAGAGAAGGGCGGGATTAAAGGTAGACACAAGAAAAAACATCAATTCAATAATTAAAAATTAACAAGACGGTGCCATTGATTTCAACCACTATACCCAAGACATTCTAGAAATTTGGAAAATATAAACAAGGATGTGTCCAAAGCTCTATTTTTCATAACTACATTATTAATAATACGAAAAAATCCATCATCTAAATAAAAACTTACTTAAATCAAAACTGCTAAAAACACCATGTTGGAAAAGATATGTACTTAGTCAAATATACAAAACAGTTCACTCAGACAGGACTACATGAAATCACAAGTATAAATGGATTAAAAAATTTCGACCATTTATATTAATTTGATCTTCCCTTTGCTAGAAAAATAAGCACAAAAAATCATCAGCGTTTCAACCACTCACCTCCAACCACTGATCGAGACTAGGTGCAACGAACTCATCGTCCGTTTCAACACTGAACCCGTGCAGCCTGTGCACCGGATCCGCAGTCTCCGCTGCACCGACATCAATCCTATCTGCCAACTCAACGTAAGCACCATCATTGTCGTCCTTGCTGGAACCAGGAACGGCACTTGGATGCTGACGAGAACTTGCGTCGGTCATACGTGGAGATGGATTTACATTCGAGTTGGACATGGATGTACAGTGATGAGCCATATGTGGTGTAGATGTATCTTGAGCAGATGTATTGTGAGCAGATGTATTTTGTAAAGATGTATTATGCGTGGATGTATTTTGAAGGATGGAACTATCGCCACATGCCGTCACCGCCTTGCTGCTATGATTCTGTTTCATCTCGTTTATATTGTCGGCGAGACTTTCGACGAACGCCGAGTTATTGATGAGACCGTCGATCAGTTGAATGTAGTAGTCCTGAAACAAGACAACAAAATAAGTAGAGCCCAATCAATCATCAACAAGAATAAAAATTTGACCCCATCTTTTCAAATGCTCATTGGTCTCTAAATCACAATCTATTGTAACAATCAATAAGAACAGCATTTTTAATTTAGTCTACTGCACAGACAAAGAGTTATGTAATCTGTCTAGAGGTCAAGATCTTGTCAATAAAATTAATAAATACAATAATGCTGCGGATCTGTCTTAAAAGAGTCGAAATTTTATAAATGAAGGTGTCGACATGAAACATGTCAGATCGTTATCCGAAAGAGCAATCCATGGCTACACGAAAAAAAATATATATAAAAAAAATTTGCAACTTTTCAGAACACATCTCATAAACAATTTTCCAGCCTCTGACTACAATAAGCATTCTTGCATTTTCCTTTTCAATCTTTATTAACGATAATTAGGCCAATCCTACTCAATGCAGACTGCAAAGGAGCTTACCATTCTTTGCCTATCTTTCCATTAAATAATTATCACTGCTACTTGTACTAACCTAAACATGGTGACGGAAAAATTGAAAAATGAATCTGCGGGCTGTGTTTACGACTTCACAATAAGAAAGTGAATGCACTTCATAATTATACCTGATCTCCGGAGTTTTTCCTCGGTGTTGCTGAAACGCTTGTCGAAGCCAAGTTCTCCGATTGAGACGCGGCTGAGACGGGTAACACTGACGCAACATCTGGAAGATTCTTACTCGGAGACAAGCTTCGCCGTGTCAACGAACTGCGCTTCGGTGCAGAACTACAACATAAAATTTGAATCTATTTAGATGATGATGAAACGAATGAGATACCTTCAATCAAATTAAATGACAACAGAATCAAAACCTCTACAAAAGTTGCATGTGAATTCGTCTGGTATTGCGGGCATCGCACAAACTGCACAGCGCTCAACGAATTTATTGCAGTTACGGCGAGCTCCAAAAATTACACTCCACAATAATGTCATAGTTCCATCATAATGAATTCATCAAGTTCTGCTTTAGTTGCACGCAGTAGCCAAGCTTTGAGAAATCAATAATAACGGTGAAAAGAATTGCACAAATGACACTATGGTGTAGAGATGGTGGGGGTAAAATATTCCTATAATTCTAAAAATAAATAAAAAATTAAATTAGTATTAAACGTTCTTCTCTTGATAACCTAGAGGTTCTACAATGTGACAGTAAAATCAGACTGGAATTTGCAGAAGAATCAACACAAAAGAAAACGTCTAAATTTGTCACATTCACATAATTAGTTCGGAATTCTGACTTTTTGCGCACTTTATTTCAATATGCTTTGCTTAAGATGTAACTTAATCGTACGGGAAGGACCTTTGGCCGCCCACCCATGCTCATTGGCCTAGTATATGGTGGTGGTTAAGTCATGCGTAGTAATACGTAAGACAAATGACCATCACCAGGACCTGTCTTCGGACAGAACACTCATCACCGTCATCAAGATGTAACAATAGACCGGATATTTTCAAAATGAGCTTGGTAATCTTTAGAGGTTTCCTATGAAATTATTATCATTTTTATTCCGTAATGTATGCATGTACGTAGCATATCTGCACCAGGCCTGCAGCTCGTGACAATGAGAGACATCTGAGGCTCTAGTACCACGGCATTCGCTAGAGTGGCGCCACGTACATGTCACCTATAGAATAATATTTCTGTCATTGGCCGTAATGTTAATTCAATTGTTTCGAGTCCTTTTGGGGATATTTTACCAAAAATATAGGCCATGCAACCTATCTGCCAATATTTGGACGTTCTGTAGGTCACAATTATTTTAAGAAAAAATATTTAAAGGCATTAATGACCGCAGATTATGATATGTGCATTATTGTTTCAAAGTAGTAGTATCTTTTATTTTCATCAACTCACAATAACGTATGCATTTACAGTAATCAAGCATACTGATAAAAAAAATTGCAGAAAAACCAACCATAGTAACAAACACAGAATGAGTTTAACAGTCTAGTATAAAATTGATTGGATGAAATATTTTACAATGGGAAATAAAAAGCAATGTTATTTTGTAACTGATGAAAATGCCTTTTCACGTGTACTGTCCGATATTTGTGAGAAGATGCTGGCTGCCAGAGAGGTAGTACAAACTATCGAGCTGGCTGCCATCACAGAACACTTGCAATAATAATGTATAGATAACGATAAAGAATATTGTGCAACACAGATTTACACAAAATATATAAATTTAACAAATATATACATTTAAGGTCGTTTTGTAATTTGACCGAAATCAACCCTCCGAAATGAAATATTAAAAAATGGTCGTCACTTATTGTCGAAGTCACCCCCTAGATCAAAGCCTGCTCGACTTAAAGGGGCAGTGAACAAACTGGCTGCCACGACAGTTGCCAATAGTGAATGGGGACTACACATCGATATGCGCGATATACCGTCTAACATCTAGGCGGTCATTCCGGGCAGTCTTGGAACTCGTTGACCTCATAACCTGGTGACGAGAAGACTGACAAGCGGCTAAGGTGATTAATTGGTATCTGTTCCGTGATCAACCTTCCGAGAAAGATATGGTCAACACTGAACGAAATCCGTATAGGATAGGGACACTGCAGAACATGGTATACGAAATGGGACTAAAAGTGACCTATATGACTGCGGGGATATCCAGATTATGTCAAACACCATCGATTTATGCCAATTGGCCAGGTTTGACCATTCTTTGGGTTTGACGGTGGTCTACAGACCTTAAACGTGGCAGACACTAAAGCTTAGAATTGCCAGACTCATTATATTCACACGCATACGATAGTATACGATGACAACAACGTTCAAAATTGTCAATTTATGAAAAAGCCGACGATTGTAATTTATAGCGAAATCTAGCTGGCTTTCTGTGGTATTCTTCCACGGGATGATGGGGGGGGGGGGGAGGGGGTACGAATTTCGAAGGGTTTATAATGTTAGGTATAAGTGATGCTAACTTAGAGATGATGCTTTAAAAGTGTGTAACTTGTTGAATATAACCATTGTTTTGCATTATTACTATTAATTTTAAATCCCACATTAAGTTATTTTTAATGTTCCAAATATTTAAAATCAACAAGATAGAGCAAATTACATTCTAGTTAAAATGCTAGGATTTGTCACCTCTAACTCTGTTGTAAGGAAAATTAAAATGAAATAATTGAATTCGGGATATTAATTTGTTATAAACCACAGTGGATAGTTAACGATTTCCGCAATAACTGCAAAATCGAAAATAATCATACTAATGTTATAAATATTATTTCACAATTGCAAAATAAGATATTGTACAAAAGGCATCTCTCAGTGAACAGTGAAAAAATTCTTCAAGCATTTATTGTTCAAGTTTCTAAACATACCCGAGGAATATTTGGTATAGTTTGAGCAAGGCGAGCAAAGTAAGCAACTTTCTGTGCCGCGTCCATTCCTTCGATACAGTCGAGCTGTTGAATGCACTGAGCAACCGGATCGTCGAAATACTTGAGCTGCGATAAATACACAAAATCATATCAAAAACAGTGCAACGGCGAATCGTGCTTGATTACAGAACAATGATCAAGAATCCTAGCATATCGATTATAGCATTGAACAATATAATATACTTCTCTGTCAATATTCGAATGATGATTTTAGATTTATCAATACTGAGCCACCACCTTCGAGCTGATGGAAGCAGTGAGCAGTTGTAAATAATGCATGGGCCTACACACACTGATGTGCACAATCCGCCAACACTTTTACCAGCACTGATTGGTTGGTTCTTACCACTGATTGGTTGGTTCTTACCACTGATTGGTTGGTTCTTACCACTGATTGGTTGG
>JAQFYQ010000018.1:0-27777 GCA_034694885.1 Buchholzia appendiculata | reverse complement strand
AATTATTTTAGGTTATTTCGGATTATTTCGGGTTATTTCGGATTATTTCGGGTTATTTCGGTTATTATAGGCACCCTAGCGACCTGAAATTGTTTACGTATTGTTATTTAAGTTCTTTGTTATTGTTTAGCAGATTTCAGGAAAACTCAAGTTTTCAGTTACACACAGTCGCATACCGTACTTGCATATTTTCTATTAGAGTGAAATAGGTCAATTCTTTTATAATTGTTGAAATGGGTTGAGTATTTTGAATATTCAGAGAAAGTGTGTTTAGCTCATTTGTAAAATGCAGTCATTATTTGTGAGTCTTTTATCATTAACTTCAAAAAGACTTCTGACTGTTTGAGTTGTGCGCAATGTGTAAAGATGATTAGCTACAGATCTTCAGTTGTTCATATGCGCATTAAGTACTATAAACACTATACGAACGAGCATCGTTTTGTGGCAATATGTAAAATGTAATAGGTCCTCAAGTGACATAGCGTAGGAGAAGAAGCCACGGCCATTAGACGCAATATTTGAATGGAGGAAGCACTGCTTGATTTGTGGACATATTGTTGTTTTCCTCGCAGCGATGTAGTCAAGGCATTTAAGGCATGGCCAAGGCATTCGTTTTCAAGGCAAGGCAAGGCATTTTTAAAATTGGTCAAGGCAAGGCAAAGCAGTAAAGTGCCTCAATTGGAAGCAAAAGACATGAATTCAAGACATGAATTAAATAAGACATTAAATAAGACATGAATTCAAGGCATGAATTAAATTAGACATTAAATAAGACATGAAAAAGGCATGGATTCAAGGCCAAGGCATACTAAAATGATAGAGTCAAGGCATTTTTTTCAAGGTCAAGGCATTTTTTTGAGGGCAATTTGTCTTCAAGGCAGGGCATTTGAAAAATTGGCCAAGGCATAAAAGGCAAGGCAGTAAAGTGCCTCTAGGCAGCCTTGAGACAAGACATCAAGGCCAAGGATTACATCACTGTTTCCTCGTGACAAAACGTGTAGTGAAATTTGTTTAGTTGTCTATCAAAATAGAAGTCGAAATGATATGTTCTGAGAACATGCACACAAATTTCAGAACTCTATTTTGAAATATAGTCACAGTATTATAGGGCCGTAGCCAGGATTTCATTTTTTAGGGGAGTCGAAAATTTTTGACGAACCCTTTTTAAAATTTCTTCAGAAAACATCATAAATCTTATTCTTTCGGGGGAGGGGGGTTGAATCAGAAAACTCCCCTTAAATACAGCCCTGCAGTATTATCTCAAAGTCAAAATATGGTAAATCTTTTGCCGATTTCAGCTGTTGTACAGTTATCGGATAGCGCTAGTTCTGTATATGGAGCCGTTTTGGCATATTTCGTCCGATGTTGAACTTGAAACACTTTCTGCTATGTCTATGGCGGAGTCCCAGGGACCAAAGGAGTCTCACTTTATAGATTTGTACATATGGAGAGTACATTTATGAGCAGTGAGTAGGTTAAGTAAACCTGGCCACTTTTGTGTAAATTTGCTGTATTTGATTGCAACTTGAACCATTTATAGTTATAAGATAAATCTTTCGTTATTAGAATCGTAACTTTTTATTATTACTGCACCCTCATAGACCTGTGCTTAACACAAACATCATGTGAAAGCCAATTGTAGACTACAGATTGGTGATGACGATGATGATGTAATGAACATTTTGTAAGTATTGTAAATTTCAGATGACATTGTTATTGTTTACATGGTATTGACTGTTGATTTTTTTTCTAGAATACGTCTAACATGGACCAGTTTGATTTAACTAACAACTTGGGCAGCTGTGATATTCTCAACATGACGGACTCTCAGACTACAGCAACATGTAAGAAAAATTTATTGATACTGAAGGATGACCAGATCTATGTTTCATTACAGACCATTGACTTATAATAGTTAATTAAATTATTGATTATAATAGTTAATTATATATTTTTTTCATTGCTGTTATATGCATACTATGGCGTTCTTCAAGTCCGTTTACATAATTCATTGTTTTGATTTTGTTATGGGAATTCAGAATTGAAGCTATAACAGATGCAAAGATTCAGTTTGAACACACAGAAAGTGAACAAAGTTTGTGTTTTTTAGTTCTAAGTTTAAATAAATACGGTATAGAAAGTGAATATGGTTGGGATGGTTTGTATTTTATTAGTAATAAGCTAATCAGAAAATTAGTATCATAGCACCATTTATGTCTGATATTTAATTGTGACTATCGGATCAATAAAGATAAGTACAGTGAGTTTATGAAATAGTTTTAAAGGCTATTTAAAAATAAAATATGTGAGATGCGTAAAAAAGACAATGCTAAGTGAGCAATGGGGGGAGGGCCACTAGTAAAGTGATGAATTGTTTTTGGTCATGATTGCATATATAGTACATCGATTTGAAACAGTTATATTATGAGTACAAAACAAGTCACCCAGTGATGAGATGATGTATGATGGGAAGTTCATGGCAATTGTTTTGGTTTACTAATTCATAAATGGCAAAGAAAAATTCCTATTTGTCATAAAGTTTATTTATTGGATGCGTACAAATTAAGCTCCATTGTGATAAGGCGTGGGTGAAGAATAATTGCGATTTTTCACTTGTTCACGCGAAACCGGAGATCATAACAATGATATTTAAGAAATAATTTTTAAATTATATGCTCCCAGTATTTATGGTGTACTTGACGGACTTGACGTAATTCAGATTTTGATCAACGTTTGCAAAAAATGGTGTAGTGAAGTTGTGTTAGTTTCATGTGTTGAATATAACTTGAATTTAATACTTTTTATGCTGAATTTTTTGTGAATATTTGTAAATTTCAGACGAAACTGAGAATTTGTGTAGCGCAGACCTGCCAGGGGACGATGACATTAACTTTCCCTCTTGTAAGTGATTTTTCTGCTCTTACAATGCAACAGCGACTAATAAAATGTACCTTGCTGTTTTTCAATCATACATGCACTATTGTACCTCAATAAAGTATTTGCATAGTCAGTGGAAATGATTGAACTCACAGCGAGCATCACAAAAAATTCTAATTGTAGCTATTTTTAAATTTTGTTATTAAATCCTTTCATCGTTATCATGAATCTATAATTATTCTATAATTTTATAATTGATTTATTAAAATAAAAAATTGTTGAATCAAGATATGCAATTGAATGTTTCGAAAGTCCAAACAGCTCTGCTGGTTCATCTGAATTAATTACAAAGCTCGGCCTCGCCATCAATAACATCAAAACCCAGAAGTCAGATATTATGCAATGTTAGGACCCACTATTATCCCAAGCTAAACATCTAAGATCATGTAAAACTTGGCAAAGAAATCAAAGTTAATACTCAATCAAGCAGCACTGGGCAATGGGCATCATTAAAGAAGGGAAAGTCCATCCATCCTTGATTAACTAACAAACCTGGTTACAACTTGATACTGATAAATTGTCATTCTTGTTTTCACCTGTAAACAAAATTGATTCTCTAACTATTTCTAGCCCTCTAATAATTCTGTCTAAAATAGAGTTTGATGAATTGAGCTGCGCTGTCTTTTCTTCCACTGGATGTAGTCTGCAACTCTCCTTGTCACTGCATTGAGTTCAATGATCAACTGGAAGTGTATTCAGCCTGCTTCCTGCCTGCAGTCATGGTCTGCAGTCTGCTCTATTACGCGTGTATCAGGATGCTCAATTAACGGTGCTGTACATAACTGATTGTGGTCTGTTTTGAATGCATGCATTGTTTTGTATTTTTTGCTTCTTTAGAAGTGTGGTTGCTTCAAGTTGTAGTTCTTGTAATTTATTGATTTGTGATTTGCTTGTTAGTTTCACCATCTTCTCCTCAGCTGCCTCTCCTCAGGGGTGACTCTGTTTCACATCGACCTACGTATAGAGATACAAAAGGTTAGTTATTCACTGCGTTTCATTTATCCTTGATAGGTTGATTTTGAACATTAAAGCAAGTAACACAGCTGTGATTTAAGCCTTAATGATTTTCATTAAAGATCTCAAAGTAGTTAATTGAGATTTTAGATTAGATTTATTCATTGTTGTGATTTACTTACGGTTTATAATAATAGGATGTATGCAACAGATTGATGATGGTGTGCTCTATCAAAATTTAAATGTTATGTGAATTCAAAATTTGCTAGACTTTTGTCAGGTGATCAATACTTTTAAGAGTTATTTAGAGCAGTGTCCAATGCACTGTGTTGACAAGTTGCAAAATTATCATAAAATATTAACAAGGCAGCATATTGGCATATACAGTATATATGCCATTATGTTTCCAGATGATATAATTTGGAAATTATGTTATCTATAAGAGATTGTATTTGTGCATGTTTGATTGTTTTGGTGCATGTTTGATCTATAAGAGTTTGTATTTGTACATGTCTTATAGGTAAGAGTTTGCATTTGTGCATGTCTTATCTGTAAAAGCTTGTATTTGTACATGTTTGATACATGTGTATAATTGAAATTTGCTGCTCTGCGCTGATAGCTTGCGATGAATTGTTTGCTGTTGTGATGTGAATAGATGCATGTGCTGAGCCTGGATTGGCTGGACTGAGAAATCTTGGCAACACTTGTTTCATGAACTCAGGAATACAATGTCTGTTGAGCAATCCGCGCATTGTGCAGTATTTCCTTCAGGAGTTACAGATCGATGAGTCCAGCGCACACACCATCACAGGTTGTACTGCATGTTTTTTTATGTTTTAGATGTTCACTTTTGCATCTTGTACATTTTAAAACTTTGTCATTGATGATGACAGATGTCTCTTGGTTAGATATTTTGAAAGCCTCTTATAAGATGCTCATAGTATGTACATTGGGAACTGAAGAGTGAGGCCATTGTTCTCTATTTGGTATTGAGTACGTCACTGAATGACTGGTGTGGAACGCATGAGTGTGCTGCTCATTCTGTTGATGGTTACCATTAGCGTGCATGGGCACATTGCCTTGACACTGCAGAATGATGATGCAATCTTGCCATCGCAGAGATTCGACAATAATGCCTCTGGAAGCTGTCATCAATAACAATGATTCTGTTTCTACATCAGGGTTGTGATTGTCATGCCAGTTCTAATCGAACAAATATATTAAATTTTTTGTGACCGAAGCTTGTTTTTGATTATCCTGTTACATGAAGTTGTCCGTGTCTGTGTGAGCAAATTCTATATCGAATGCAGAAATATATTTTTGCAACAAGTAAATTTACTTTGGTATATAACGTACATTTTGTAGGAAAGTTTGCGCGTCTGATGAAGAAATTCTGGTGTGGTAGTTTCTCGTTACTGCATCCAGTGGAATTAAAGGATACGGTTGGATTGTATCACCCTCAGTTTCAAGATTACAGACAGGTTTCTCAAGACATTTTCTTCCATACCACTTATTACTGTTTAGAGTAATTACTCTGGGAGGGATTGTGGCACTGCATAATGCTGACATTGCTTCTGTTTATTGTTTGACTTCATGTGACACGTAATGTGTATGAAAGCATCAACTGTTAAGGGTCATATTGAGACAGAAATAGCCAGAATTTATACGTGATCCGAATACAGGAGAAAGTCAGAATCGGTATTTTTAGCCACTTTGTTATTAGCTTTTAATAAGTTATTGATCTCTAGCGTTCAACTGTAGCAGAATAAATACTAGCTGCAGTAAGTCACAAGTCCTTTGTGCTGTAAGATGCTGTGTGTTGGCATTTAGGGCCTACAGTTTGCTGAGAATTTTCTGCAGCAAAATGTTGTATTTTCTCAAATAATGGTGGATTTTATGTATTTCTAAGGAATTTTTATGATTCGTCAGAGTCATAGATTAGAGATCTATTTTGATCAAGAAAAATTATTTTTGTTTATACTGCGCACAATTTTATTCCCAGCTATTCTGTTTATTCGTTTTGTTCTTCTTATCTTAAATTCTTGTCTTACTCTGACTGTTTGTTGTTACTGTTTCTAGCATGATTGTCAGGAATTTCTGGCACTATTTCTCGACAGTCTGCACGAACACCTGAACGCGAGTAATTCGGTTGGAAAGTGTTGCGGAGCCGCTGATAGTGAATCGGAAAACGATTGCTGTGAAGACGAGCGCAACTTTACGGCAAACGTGAGCAAAGATTGCGCTGTACCAGCTGGATTATCTAATGGCGCTGGAATGCTGTGTGGCCGCATGGTCAGTGACGATGAGGGTCGGCCTCCGGTCATTCTCAACTGTACAAACCAGCTGGACAGCGATAGCTGTGAACTGAATGCGCTTAGATCCAAACCTAACCTTCTGCTGGATGCACATCACAACAATGCGATCAATGTTACAGACGGTCAGCAGTGTACGGAAGATGCGATGAAGCGTGGTAGCACTGACAGTCAGACTCGCGTGGATAACCAGCTGCCGGGTTTGTGATATTTTTTGTCGATTATAATTAGTGGTAATGATTGTTGTTCTAGTGTTGTGACTTTTACATTTTGCAACTGTTGTTTGGCATTTTGCTACCGAAGTCTACCGGCTCTTGCTCATGTTGCTCTTTGTTAGTGAAGTCTACCGACTCTTGCTCACGTTAGATTTGGTGGATCATCAATGTTTAACGTCAGTTTTCTATACCCTGAAAGGAGTGAGACATTTTTCTAAAATGTGTTTTATTACACATTAGACTTTTCTTTCGTGTCATTTTTGGCATTAGCGTTACAAATGAAAATTGCCAATATTTATTATCTGGTGGTAATATTCCACTTAATTGAGTTGTTCTTTGGAAACTTTTCACCTTAAATCTATTTATTTATCTATATTTATTATTCTTGTTGAAGCTCACATCAAGTAACAGAATTATTTTTCATTGTTGGATTTTCAAGTCTTGAATTCAACATAATAACTTGTGATTAATTTCAGAAAGTGATTGTCTTGTAGGAACTCCTATCCACGAGGCCAGCGAGGATGGCGTTACTCCGATGGATTGCACCGACCAGACTGAAGGCTCCAATGGGATGGACGGTGCAACACCTGTCGCGGATGATCCATTGGAAGCCGGGCAGATGGAAAACGTTGAGTACTTGAGTGACGGTGGCCGGCAAAGGAAGCTGCCGAGTGTTGAGGACATCTGTATGAAGGACACGAAGACACTCAATACCAACGTTCTCGCTGAATACCTCACTGACGATGTTTCCATAGCAACCGATAGTAACAAGTTTCACAAGCCTGACAATACCAATCGAGTTCCATCAGATATGAACGACGAAACAAATTCCTACGCGAACTTTCAGGTTTGGATAGTGCTGCAGTATTTGGTTAAATTACTTCTCTTAGACCCTGGATCAATTCTCTCCTAATTGTATGGCCTGATGAAAAGAATTGATCCATAGGATTAATTCAGGAAGCAGAATGTGATGTAGTTTGAGTTGGGTTATGTTGTAAGTGATATATTTGAATAATTCTGTAATTCTAGAAATTAATCAATAAATACAGAACTTTGATAAAAGTTGATATTGGTTTTCATATCCTTTAAAGGGCATCAAGAATTGAAATGATTGTAGTTATTTATATTGGATTTATTTATTTAAATGTAAAATGTTTCACCTGTCCAACGTTTTGTGTTTAAATGCGATAGATAATTTTTTAATCCAGAACATTTCTGAATGATATAGCACAATTATAGCTTTTCACACTGTACTAGCGATGAAGGGCTCCTGTTCACATGTTAATTTAGATATTTGTATGCTACTTCTCATTGGAAATTGAAATGCATGTAGTATTATTTTAAGTTTTTTTGAAAACCTTCCTGTTCACAGTTGCTTTGTTAAACCTGTTGTCCTCCAATTGATAGTTAGATTTGGTCGATGTAGAAGTGTAATGTTATTTCAATTTGAGAAAAGCGTAGTCATCGAATGGAATGCGGTGATAATTATAATTGGAAATTTGTTTGTCAAGAGGTATTAAGGCTATTTTGGATTTTGAGAATTCCAGTTTAATGATTTGGAAACTGCTAGAATTGAAATTTATGTTTGTAAATAATCTTGTACCTAGTGCTGTTGTCCTAAAAAGAGTTGCAACGCTAGATTAATGTTTTTTGACAAACAGTGGGGCGGTGCTCGCTAAAAATTAATTTTTCGTTTAATTTTTGAACAAGTGTGGATGATGAAGTAAATCATGGATGATGAAGATTTGCGGCAATGAAGTAAATCTTTACTAAATTCATCATTTTACTACTGGACACTGTGCAGGTGTTTCTTCAACATGTTTGTTAGTGCAGCGACATAAGCCCGAGACATATTTTGTAATGCTTGTGTCATTTCATCGTTTCGTGTTTTATTGTGATTTGTATTGTAATAGAGTTGTTCTTTAAAATTGAAGATTGGCTATTTGCTCCTTTTTCTAATTGTAATCTTAATAGTTGAGAACAGAGAATTATTTTCTTGTAGGACTTGTTATCGTATCACACTGGAGTGAAGGTCGGTGAGGGCGACTGTAAGCCGTGCAAAGAGACGAACCTTCTCGCAAATCTGAGAGACAAATTCTCCGAAGACGAAGGCTTGTACAAGAAGCTGCTTTTCTCCGACCAGCTCGAGAAGCCGTTAACTCTGCCCGCAATGGCTCAGTTGCTGGATGACGACAACTACGGCGAAGAAAATAACATTACGAAAATAAAGCGAATAAAGATTGATGAGACGGAGAAGAACGAGCGACGACAGGTTAAGATGCTGTTAGACAATCAATCCATCAGAACGTTGTCAGTCGAAGTCAAACCTAACAACGCTTCTGTCGTCTGTGCACCAACTGACGCCGCTGAACCGTGCTTCAGCGGTGCATCTCGTGGCGGAGAATGTGCGTTGAAGATTGGTTCACCGGTGCTGTCAGCGGCTACTACAGGGTCTGGGCTGTTTGAAACAGGGTCTTTTTTGAATAATGAAGAACGCCGTGATGTTTGGGGGCGGTACTTGTCGAGTGCAGAGAAGGCGTGGTCTCGTTATACTGCTCTGAATCAAAGTGTCATTGTTAGCACCTTTCAGGGCCAGTTCAAAAGCACTGTAAGTTCTTTCTGCTCGTTCGTTTCGTGCTTCTTGACATTTATTTGTAACATTTGTTGAAAATGTTACCTCATTATGTATATGTACCTTATTATTCTTAAAGAGGTTGTGTTGTTCGAACAAATTTTTGATGATTGAAACTTGAGGTTATAGGTTATTAATGCTAGAAGCTGAATGTTGCTAGATTGCATTTAACTCGTATTAATTAAAACAAATTGTGTAGAGGTAAACTATATAATTCTTTGTCAATGATGATTGCACTTCAGTGCATTTCGATCGTTTATTGAAGCAGTTTTCAGTCACCAATATTCTGAGTTGTTCTAATGTCTTATATTTGGTCAAAACACATTGCGGTATCACCCTATATTTTATTTTTCTGTTTAAATGGGAGGTGGCTGGCCTCAGGTGAGCAGTAATTGATTAGTTGACTTATAATCCAGATGAGCGGTAATTGATTAGTCGACTAATAATCCAGGTGTGAGCAGTAATTGATTAATTAGTCGACTAATAATCCAGGTGAGCAGTAATTGGTTAGTCAACTAAATCCAGGTGAGCAGTGATTGGTTAGTTGACTGCTGCAGAGCAGGTATCACGTTGTTATTTTAGACTTATTCTTTGGTACTTAATCAAGCGAGCAGTTGGTTAATCGTAAGCTTCTTATAAGCTCATATGATCCGACTTACTTTAGTTTGCTTGCATTTATTTCTACAATCAGCAACTACAGTACATCATATCACACTTCCATTTTAGATTAAACTATAGATTAGGATTTGTTGCTAGACATTATACGGTTTTGAGGAATGTTTGCAAGTAATTAGTGACTTGTAAAATTACTGCTTGTGTTAGGTGGTTTGTGCTGAGTGTCATCACGTGTCGGTGACCTTTGAACCTTTCATGTATCTCTCTGTGCCACTTCCTCACGCATTAGAACGACAGATCTGTAAGTCTTTCTCTCTTTCTTTCAATCCTTACAGTGTTTATTTTGTAGTAAATAGTTGGAATATGATTTTATACATGTATGCTTATTGAATTCATTTTGGATGGATGCACATTGAGCGAACTGCCGTAGTTGTATTTTGATCTATAGGAAAAATGTAATTTTGATTTAATTTTTATTGCTTTAGAGTAATTTTATAGCTGCTAATTATATATTTAATTGTTTTGACCTTGGCTAAATAGGAATTTGTGACTACTAATGCAATACGTACACACGAGAGTAGTAATGGCAATGTTTAAGGAAGTCCCATAAAAAAATCCCAAAAATGGTAAAAATAGAAAGATTGATTAATATCAGATAAACGCTGGTGCACATCTTCTTGGTTGTGTAATGAGTCTTCTCATGTTGCTTATTGTCCTTGAAGTTTTGTCGAAAGAAACTGAATCAAGATTAATTCAGAAAATATTTTTCTAATACTACTAATATTAATATTAATAAATATGAGACCTATTACTACTCATACTACTCATTAATTAATATGATACCTAATACTACTTACTCATTCGTTAGGTGACCCAGTTACTTCAGGTATTACGCTACACTGTATTGACTGAACATGTTCCTCCACGTGCTCAGCTAATGAACAGTGAGTTAGTCGATATCACGACAGGCAACTGTCTACAATTTTGTTTCATATCAAAGTGCCATTGTAATGCACACTCGTGTAGTGTCTCTTGTTGACCAGAATGTGAGCGCTCTCGTTCATTTCCTGTCCAGAATGTGAGCGCTCTCGTTCATTTCCTGTCCAGAGTGGCTGAGGAGAAGAGACTTGTGGTGACTTTGACATCAAATTGTCTAGGCATGGTGGCCTATCTGAATTGCACACCTGACATAAGGCCATGATGGTAAGTGTGTGTAGAAACATGGAAATGTTTAGTGTTAAGTTCTACTGCATGCAATGTGATGATGCACGCGTGTTTCCGTGCAGGTGTGATATTTGTGTCGTGTGAGAACAAGCCACCCGTGCGCTACCTCTTGACTGTCAACAAGCAATCGCAGGTCAAGTCACTCAAGCAGGAACTTGTGCGTCTGGCTGGAGACGAGTCGTGCGAGGACATCGTCATTGCTGAAGTACTCGGCAACCACATCGCACGCGTCCTGGTATTCTACATACATCTGATTCTTATTGGTGATCATGGTCTGTGGAAATAGTAGTATGGATTGTTTTAGATGCATAGTTGTTAGTGCATAGAAAGCAACATGCGTGTAATGCTTGTGATTGTTAGAATCTGGTAATTGATGGTCTAACTTTGTATTAGTGATGATGATGATGATTTCTGTTCAGTATGTACAATTTTCTAGTGGCTATATAATAATGGAATGAACATCTAGCCCTAGATATTATGATGAAATTTTCACACTGTTGATCGATGATGTTTTTTCATGTTCACTTTGTCAATTTTTGTTATATTTTTAAGTTTAAGATCATAGGCTACTTAAATTTGATAGATTTTGAGAATTTTCATCCTCTCCAGATTGTAGTTGGTGAAATTTTGTCTCATTAATTTTAGCGATACCAAATTCTGAATGTCGCTTCATTGGCCATATTGATGCTATGAAACGACAATATTGTATTTACGTTTAACATGTACGAGTTAGTTTTGTGTGTTATTGTACGATATAAGCAACAAAGCGTTCGTAATCTGTAAATTTAAGCATCCTATATGTATGAAACTGTTGTTTGTGATGCAGGAGGATAATGTGATGATCAAGTTCATTAATGACACCGATCGAATGGTCTACTGTTTTGAAATGCTGCCGGCTCCGGTGATTGACGATGCCACTGCCTCTCCGTTGTCCAAGACGTGCAATGAAGACGTTTCTCTGACGGGAGATTACGTCGGACAGCCAAGCGACACCGGTCTACCTCTGCAAGGCTCTGCGGACACTGCTCTCTACTCTTCCGCTGCAACAACTGAACTCTTGGATGAACTGTTGAACGTTAGAACCGACTCGGGCGACTTTTCTTCGTTGCCGGTGAACAAGGATGACGGCCATGATTTCCAAGCTGTGTTTGATGGAACCGGTGTGTTGAACAATAGCTTTGATGCTGCCGCTATGAAGTCAAACTTGGAGAGTGGACTCGGGGATGCGCTGACGGCTCATTCTGCTGAATCTAAACTAGAGACAAACCCGGATGTAAACTGGCAGCATAATCAGCTGGGTGAACCGCTCGACGTTAAACAGAATGTTTCTTTAGCTAATCCAATGCTAGCAGCCAATGCGAGTTTCGGCGATGATCACTTGGACGACGAAATCCTTTCTCTAAGAGCCGACATAGACGAAGCAGACAACAATGGCCAGCAGCTTCTGGCAAGTCATGTGCTGTATCTTTTTTATTATTTATTTTTTAATTCATTCTTCTTTTTTAGATATTTTTGCCATCTAGTTAATTTAGTCATGCTGCCACTTGGTCACCTCATCATTTGCGTCAGGTATCTATGTGAGACTAGTTGCCAGGCACGTCGTTTGACCAGATTAGATAAAACCAGTTGTCCTCAACTTTCTTGGAAAGGAGATGTGGCAGTTAAAATATAACAGATAGTAGTTATTTGTGCTGGTTGCTAATTCAAGCATTGGTACAAAAAAATCAATGTGCAATGATCGATGAAGTAATTTATTTAATTCTGTTTGTTCGGGATGATCTGGATAATATTAGCTTCTAGAGTTATTTATTAAGTTTATCAGTGGATGATCTTAACAACAGAAGGTCTTAGATTTTCTGATATTTTTATTCAATTGTTTAATTTAAAAGCATTTATTTTATGACGTATTCTTTCAAGTGCTTTATGATGATGATAATGATGACCTTGTGAGCCTCTGGACTTGTGGAGAGACCCTGTGGCAGTGGCTGATCTACTTCAGCTGTGGGAGGACGCCCTGTCGGCAGTCGGAGGAGGAATGTGGCCCTAGCCTGACGGACACTAGGGCGGGACACAAACAACAACAACATGACCTTGTGAATTAGAGTGTTGATCACATTAAATTATGCTTTAAATCTTTTTTTCACACTGATGACCAATTTTCTGTTGTATGAACATTTTGAAAGTGATATACCAGTTACTGTAATGTATTATTGTTAAGTTACAATGTAATAATATTGCTGCATAATAATAATAATGTAATAATAATCATAATGTAGTTCTACATTACGTTGTAGATAAATGATACAGGGTATAACAGTGCGACCTGCGGTGAGCTGAACGGTGCAAAGAACGAAACGGCCGGCGTGACAACTAACGGCGCTGACCAGTGGAAAAGTTGTGTGATTTGTTTGGATGAGATGAACGACAGTGACCTGATGGCACACACGTTGTGTGGAGGAACGCTGTGTCACGGCTGTCTGGAAGTACGTACACTTCACTTCTTTCTAAGTCTCTGTGTGATCTGCAGTATGCCGTGCTAGGTTTAAAAGCTTCACCGTCGATCTAATACTTTGAACTGCTCGAATGTGTGTAATGCAGTATCATTCATCTCGGGGCTTGCCTGTACAGACAGCCATTCACTTGTATTGCTGTGGCTTTGTGTTGTCCAGATAACCATTCACTTGTATTGCTGTCCAGACAACCATTCACTTGTATTGTTGTCCAGACAACCATTCACTCGTGTTGCTGTGGCTTTGTGTTGTTATTTTTGACCATAAATACGCATTGCTGCGACTTGTTTGTTTATTCACAATTGCACATGTACTGAAGCTTATTTCATTCCAGTGTAGTCTATGGTGTGTGTGTACTGTGTATTGCTGTTTATATGATTATGCAGACAAATATGAATAGTGTTTGTATTTCTTGTATACATAATTTGTGCTTTATTCAGCGACTCTTTTTCTGTGTCTTCTGGTGAGCTTTGAAGCGTTCTATTGATGTTTTATTGCTTGCTTCAAGTCGTCATTGCATTTTGTTTGACCCATTGTTTATGCTCTTTTTTCTTGTTTCTTTGTATTATGCATACGTTGCTTGGACCAGTGTGCTTTTGCAGCTTTAATTATATCCTATGATTAAATTGTCAGTTTACAAGCATCTGGATTGCATTTGTTTATGGGAGATGTAGTGTATTTTGTGAGAATTTTGAGATTTAGTCGATTGATCATCATTTTTTCTTCCCATCCGGCAGGTCCTTGAGATCCAAACTTTCAATGTTACTCTTTCACCAGCTCTTCTTTTCTTTTTTACTTGTAGTACGTCGAGCAGGTCATCAGTTATTCTCATTCTCGGTCTTCCTGTCTTTCTGTCGGTAATTTTTTCCTTGTCCCAAAATTTTTCAATAGCCAATGTCTCCTGCTACAGTGTGACAAATCCTGTTTCTATTCTATTCAGTATTGCGTCCAATAAACTTCTTTTCCCCCTTACATAGCTAAGCACTGATTGGATGAATGTTCAGTATTTGTGAGAATTAAAGATGTTCTCAGATGTAACATCCCCCAACTATTTTCATTAATTTTACTTCAGTTCATTTGACAAAAGGATTCAATTATGACACTGTTTTTTAATCTGAGGAAGAAATTGTGTTAATGTCACTGTAATACGTATGAAACTAGCGCTATGTTAATTAATTAATTTGACGTGTTGATTGCAGGTCAAGATACAGGGACAAATGTTCTTTATTAGTTTTGTATCCTTCGATGTGTGTCTAAATGTATCTCCAAATGCTTAAATTGTAAGATGACGATTTAGTTGTCATAGTTTTTATTCTGTACTTTAATTTGCTATGGATTAATGATAAATTAAGTAATGAGGCTTTGTGATACATGTGTGTATGTGTGTGTCAGTTTGTTTTATGCAAATTATTCTTCTTTCAGGTTTCCGTTAAGCATTGTCAGGGAAATATATTCTGCTGCCCGGTTTGTCTACACTTTCTTTTATAATTTTTTTGTATTTGTTTATTAACTTGTAACTGCGTATGGTGATCAAGTTAGAGTCAGATGTAGACAGACTTGGTGATCAGTGGTGATCTATCGTCTGTAGTGATCAAGTTAGAATCAGATGTAGACAGACCTGGTGATCAATCGTCGGTGGTGATCAAACGTCTGTGGTGATCAAGTTAGAATCAGATGTAGACAGACCTGGTGATCAATCGTCGGTGGTGATCAAGTTAGAGTCAGATGTAGACAGACTTGGTGATCAGTGGTGATCAAACGTCTGTAGTGATCAAGTTAGAGTCAGATGTAGACAGACTTGGTGATCAGTGATGATAATTGTCTGTGGTGATCAATTTAGAGTCAGATGTAGACAGACCTGGTGATCAGTGGTGATCAAACGTCTGTGGTGATCAAGTTAGAGTCAGATGTAGTTAGACTTGTCTAGAATATGTGAGAATAGATTTTAAGAAGTTTGTACAGAAAATGGTGAATTGGTGGTTATTAAGACCATATTCTTATGAGAAAATATCTTCCGGTTTGAATATCTATATCTAACCACTTTATTGTGGAAATATGTGTAATTAATTATTTTATGAAAATGTTCACAGTGCATATCACTGTAAATCATTACATGGTGCTACTTCCGTTATCGATTATGTACATAAGTGCAAGTGAGTGCATATATATATATATATATATATATATATATATATATGTGTGTGTGTGCAGTTTATTTTCAGATAGTACAACGAGGTCTGCTGCTGTAGTACATTTCTAGATTTGTTCATCGTGCGCTTCACATGAATCAAATCTGCTAAGTTGAAAGTTGTTTTAAAATGTTTAATTAATAAGATGTCTATTTCTTGGATTGATTTTACTGCCTGCTCTGTGCCTTTTGCTCTTGTGGGTCTCATGGATTGGATCGAGGCGTAGTTGTCCTGAGAAAGAAGATTTTCCTAAATTAGATGCCATGTAGTACCATGATTTGGTTCGGCTTATTTTCTGATAATAATAATTGATGAATCTAATTTCAGCGTAGTAAATGAACGTTTTAAAGTTTATGTGCTTCGTTTGTTATTTAGGTTTGTTCTGTTGAGGTGAAAGAAGTGTCTGATGACTTTATTCAACTAGACTGCATGGCTAATTACAAGCCAAAGACAAGGTTGTATTCTCTGTTCTCTAGCTCATTTCTCTTATGCTTGCTTAAACTGTTCTTGAGCACGTATGAATAAATACTTTGTTGAAATTCTTCTACAAGTAAACTATTGTAATCACGAAGAGAAAAGAGGCATTGTGAAAATAAAATTTAAACGACAATGTCCCTTACAAATGTTTTCTTCATTTTGAGCATATTTTTATATTCCGTGTTTCGGGTTTTAGCTCTTCAAAATCGCCAGCTCGCGATGTCACTTGCAGTGCAAAAAAACAATACTTAATTTTGTACTTGATTAGTACAAAAAACAATGCTGAACAACAAAGCAATGAATTTACGAAGTGCAAAGAAACGAAGAACTGTTCTTAACATATGAAAGATGTGCTTCAAGACGGTAACACATGCAAAACGTGCAATAGAAAAACAGAAGCACAGTACAGTAATTTGTAGACAGAGCTCAAGTATTTATATCAGATTTAGCTATTGCTGATATTTGGCATTGAACTCGCTGACACATTCCGTAAATTAAAGAAGGCACACTTTAAGCATTGACCTCGGGTCAATTCTGAGACGGTGCGATTTAAGGCTGTAAACGAAAGATCAAGGGAGCAAAATGTGTTTGAATGCTATCAGCCAATTTCTGTTGATCACTGATGTTTAGAGTTAGTAATTTTACTAAGTAATTGGCGTACATATTTATTAAAACCTCTCTATGCAAAATTCTTATCAAGGTAAGAATTTTGTAATTGTATCAAAACAGTCTCCATGTATACAGAATTTTAGAGGGAAGATAAGACTTCCCATTAACGTGCTTCCAAATATGACTGCACTACATTTGAAATTGCATTGAACCATCTAACACTAAGATAGCTGCCAATAATTGAAATAAATAATAATGTTAGGTTTGACATTACTTTCCTGCAACACAAGGAGGATGACATGCAATTTTTTGTAATCAAATGATTTTTTGACACCAAATGCAGCGATGTTCATTGTGTTATTTTTGTATTTAAAGTTTTAATTTATTTTCGGAAAGTGGATATACGGTTTTAAACAATGTGTTCCTTTCTAAAGCCAATTGTCTATTAATTGTGTTTAAGTTGTATAATAGTGGTAACAAACGGTTCTTAAAATTTAATAGATCACATAATTGATTGTATTACTTCGAAAAAATTTTGTTTGCTTTTAACACTAATAAAATTCTGAATGGGTGTGACTTTCTATACGAAAATTATCAGAAGCAATGCTAAATTCTATGCACAAAATAAGCAGCTCTGTTAGAAGTGCTGACAGACCTATGTGAGCGGCTTAAAGACGTAGGTGAGCATACTTAAAGACGTAGGTGAGCATACTTACAGACCTAGGTGAGCATACTTAAAGACGTAGGTGAGCATACTTAAAGACGTAGGTGAGCATACTTAAAGACGTAGGTGAACATACTTAAAGACGTAGGTGAGCATACTTAAAGACGTAGGTGAGCATACTTAAAGACCTAAGTGAGCATACTTAAAGACATAGGTGAGCAATGCTTAAAGACCTATGCAAGCATGCTTAGAGACCTAAGTGTGCATGCTTAAAGACGTAGGTGAACAAATTTAAAGACGTAGGTAAGCATGCTTGATATGTTCAGTGAAAATATTATCGCAACCAGATACTGAATTGTTATCAATTTGTTTTTTGCAGACTCGACCATATCGAGCTTGAAGATGACGGCTGATGCTGATATGAGAATATTTGAATGATTTTCTTTTTCTTTATTTAAATAATATTTCTTTCCCATGTTTCTTACTTGGTGTTACATTAACGGCACTGATTACGTCAATGGTCATTTGCCCTCATTGTGTTTCTCTGAAGAAATTGCCCCATTCCCGGCATTCACGAGTTGGCGTCAGAGAGAGCATTCAGTAAAAACCCAGCAACGATGAGCCATTGGGACAATAATGAAGTCTATACCTGCCCTGAGCATAGACATCTTGCGGAAATAGACAATTGACATAGACATCTTGCGGAAACCAAATAGTAGACTATAAACGGGTGATGGTGAAATTAATGATGACGATGAGTGTTGATATGACTCGAGACACAGTTATCTTTAATTAATTATCATTGAGTTGTGAACTATGAAATTGAACTCGTGAACTATTTACTTGGTTGACTCTGCCATTGTAGTGAAGATAACAATTCTGTTTATATCTGCAGGATTTTGTCCGTACCGGTCGTGTTTCGACACGATTCTGTATCGGCCGATACCGGAGAGAAACAACTGAAGTTGTTTGGGCATCCCAATCTGCTCTACCTGCCGACGCTACTGAGCGGAGACCTGCTGTATGAGGCCGTTGACCGCATTGTTCCGTCCTTCTCTTCATTCTCATCCTACTCCGTCGTGCTTACCGACGGACAAGTCAGTGCCGCCGCTTTATTTCACTCTCGATTTACAACTGTCATTCGTACGTGTCTCGTTGTCATTGGTGATTAATGTTCATGTTACCAAGCCGGCATTGGTTGCGATCAATGTGGCAATGTTGTATAGAATCTTATGTGATTGACTTAGCTGTCAAACTGTGAAATGTATTCTGCTGTATCGTCTATAATATCTGTTAGCTATGTGGATCTTCTACAAGCTCTATATGTCCTGCACAAACTCCTGCACTCAATGCACACCTTGCAATCCCTTGTGCAAATGTGTGCACCATAAATTTACATGCATAGTTCGTGCCATTAACACCCATGCCAGTCAGTGCTGGAATATGTTGGCTTGATGCGATGATGATTTGGAATTTGCTGTTCTTTTGTAGGTATGGTTACGGTATGCTCGGCTGGATTTGTTGTATGCAGTATTATGGATCATGGGGCTGGCCCATGTGCTGTACAGGATTATGTATGCTGTGCTTGACCATGTTGGGTACAGGGTTATACATGTATATGTTGCTTGTATATGGTTATGGATGTTGCTTTATCTTGTACTGGGTTATGAATGTTGCTTTGTCTTGTAGTGGGTTATAGACGTTGCTTTGTCTTGTACATGGTTATAGATGTTGCTTTGTCTTGTAAAGGGTTATGAATGTTGCTTTGTCTTGTACAGGGTTATAGATGTTGCTTTGTCTTGTACAGGGTTATAGATGTTGCTTTGTCTTGTACAGGGTTATAGATGTTGCTTTGTCTTGTAAAGGGTTGTGGATGTTGCTTTGTCTTGTACAGGGCTACAGATGTTCACGCTGTATATTCACTCAACATTGCGACGGCTGCAAGATTTCACGAGATGAGGTAGATTTCTCCCTTCAGCCTGGCGACCACCTTGCAGTTACATTCACCGATATTTCTGATGAGCTTGTTGAGATTGCGGGACAGTACAGCGATCATAAATCTGTGGAGAAACTGCTGCCGAGTACTCCGCTCACTCTTTTCGACTGCTTCAAGGCTTTCACAGAAAGGTCTTATTTCTTCTTGTGCGCTTTAGTTTGTGTTTTGTGTGCTGCTTGGTTTCATATTTCAGAAGCATAGTTGCAATTTAAATTTCTGCACAGCTTGCTAAATTATACATTTGTCCAATTGACTTTAAATTATCAGAACTTGATTAAGTGGGCTTTGTTATGGAATAGGGTTCTGGCTATTGGTTACATATTCACTCTGATCGAAGCAAAGTAAGCCAGGTATGACAGGGGAATGGGACTTAATACTTGTGTCTGACTTTAGTGATTTGTTGCTGACAATTACGTCCTTGTGAAAGACAGGAACATGGAGAAATGTTTGAAAAGGAGTGCTGAAATCTTAGAACAATTGTCCTGAGTATTTTTTTATAGCAGTAAGATGAAAACCTGCGCAGAACTTGTGTCTTTGAATCATGATTCGCACACAGTATAATGTTCCACTGTAACAATCGGATTAGTAAAAGGAAAAAGCACAAATGTTGAGCATCAATTTGGCCCTGGCTATGTGATCTTTTAGAAGACGGTGATAATGTTAGTAGAGGTCAAGATCTATTACTTTATTCTACTGATTTCTATATTTTACGATCAAATAGTAATATATATTTTTTGATATTTTGTCTGAAAGCTTAGTCGTTATGACGCCATTTTAACGTCATTTTTTAACAAAGTGATTTATCATTGGTGATGTTTTTTATTAAAATAAATAATCGACATCAGATTTTGCAGTCATACTTAAGCATAATGGTTTTTTTACATCATTTTACTTACTCTTTTTAGATGATGAATAATTATTTAATTAATTATAGAATTTATTTGATCACAAGTTTTTAATTTTGCTTAAAATTTAATTCTGGCCAGCATATGTAATGTGTGTAGTACTTGAATGCTTTGTGTTTAGCCGTGTGTAGTGTGTGCAGTACTTGAGTGCCTTGTGTTTAGCCGTGTGTAGTGTGTGCAGTACTTGAATGCTTTGTGTTTAGCCGTGTGTGCTGTGTGGTGTACTTAAGTGCCTTGTGTTTAGCCGTGTGTAGTGTGTGCAGTACTTGAGTGCCTTGTGTTTAGCCATGTGTAGTGTGAGCAGTACTTGAATCGTTGTGTTTCTCCAGTGAAGCGTTGGATGTACACAACCCGTGGTTCTGTCCAAAGTGTCGTAAGAATCAGTGCGCTAATAAAACGATGACAGTCTGGCGTTACCCTGACACTCTCATCGTCTATCTCAAGAGGTCTGATATCTAAATGCACCGTAGATACTATTATTTATTTCTTAATAAATTCTATAGTTGCAAAGATACAATAAATCGTAGACCTAGTATGTGAAGTTTTTTGCTGTGTCACATGACCCTGTTTGCAGATGGTTCCGTGGTGTCGCATGTTTATTTGAAGTAGATGTACTTATAATTAAAGCTCTAATTCAGGGCCGTATTTAAGGGGGGTTACTGGGTTCAAACCCCCTCTTTCCTTCAAAAAAAATCCTTACATTTATGATGTTTTCTGGAGACATTTTTGAACAAAGGTCGCTAAAAATTTTGTTGAGGTCAAAAATCCCCCAGAATGAAAATTTTGAAAAAGTGCGTAAAAATTTTTTGACCCCCCAAGATGAAATTCTGGCTACGGCCCTGCTTTAATTAGATCTAGGTTGATATATAAATCTGCTTTTACCATTCCTTCAAAGTTCGTGGCATGATGTGGAAAATAGCCAAACGCAACAAATGAAAAATTAACTTGTCTGTGTTTGGTTAGGCAATAATGATTATGTATGTGTTATTTTTCTATAAGAATCTGTGCGTTTAAGTAAAGAAGAGAAAAACCATTTAAACATCAACATCATTATCTTCATCATCATCACCCATTTATAGCCTTGTATTCGCATTTTATTATCTATATTTATATAATCTATATTAAGTCTAGTATTCACAAGATGTCTGCTGAGCCCAGGTATAAACTTTAACTGATGTCCCTGAGGGTTATGCCTGGATTGTTTCGACTACGTGCCCTTGCTGACACCAACTCTACCACCAATACGTGATTTATCTTTCTCAGAAAAGATTTAAATATGGATAATTTAATTATATTTGAATATATATATGTCCATTGCGAAACTTTAGTGAGTTTAAACTGATATCTGATATTAAGAGAATTATTCATATTGTCATTCGTAGATGATTTGACTGAGTTGCAGTAGTGATAATGTTTTGTTTCTATTTATCCTAGGTTTGTCTACCACGAGCTGTCGAGCACAAAGATTGACAATAAAGTTGTTTTCCCGCTGGAGAATCTCGACCTGTCCCACTACATCTCAGGACCACGTAATGATAACCTTGTCTACAACCTTCAGAGCTGCGTCTGCCATTTTGGAGGTAGTAACTGATGAGTTCAAATTTGTTTCAGTTTGTGTACTTATTTGCAAGATGTGGCCGTTCACTTGCAGATCTTACCGTACATGTATGTTAGTTTGAACATATTAGAATTGTTATACTTTTTGCAGTGCTTATCAGCAGACTGTACTTTCTTGAAGTATAGGGCGTAGAAACTTAATTTTACGTCAGAAGAATTTTTATGATCACAGTTAACGAGCATGTCCATATTTCAAACAGTTCCATAACTTCCCGAACAAAAACTTTTTCTATTGTGAAATAAGTTTTAAACCTGTACTGAAGCTGAACTGGAAGCTAAGAGACGATCCAACATTGTAACAAGTAAAAGTAGGACCAGTTTTGTGGATTGCTCTGCAGTTCAACGAATAGATGTGCCTATTGCGTTATTGCTTTATTGTTATTCCAACAGGTCAGTTCTGAAATATTTGATTAATGGTTTGATCATTTAAAATTCTATAAACATGATATGTCACAAGTATTGATGTGTAGAACATCCTAGGGATCAATAGTTTGGATTATCATTAGCCCGGCTAATTATAAATTGGATTACCTTCTAGCTACTAATAAATCTGATATCATTGGTATTTTGAACTCTGACATTTGCTGGGTGCTTATGACTGATATGTGTTAAGTATTATTGATTTTATCCTGATTACTTTGGCACTTCATTGCTTTTGAAAGTTTTTTGACATATTACCATTTCTCGTAACTGATAGTTAGGATAAACTACTAACCAGGTATATCGTACTTAGTTCCATTATCCTGTAAGAGGTTTCAAATTGAGAAAACTGTTATGACAGCTGTGCAAGTAAAGGTAGTCGTATGTTTTACAGGTGCAAACTCTGGTCACTATACGGCGTATGCACGCCATGCAATACAGGGTGATTGGTACTACTTCAATGACGAGACTGTTGTCAAACAAGCTCCCCTCGACAGTGACCAGAGCAACGTCTATGTTCTCTTCTACCAGCGTCAGCGAGGTGAGACGTAGTTATGCACTTATTATTAAATTGCATGATATAATATACAGTTGCATATGATACCGTTTTGAATGTAGATTGAAACAAGGCCGTAGCCAGGATTTCATTTTAGGGGGGGGAGGGTTGAACATTTTTGTCGACTTTTTTCACAACGTTTTTATTTGGGGATTTTGACCTCCAACAATTTTTTGCAACTTTTAAAAATTGTTCACATAAATCATAAACTTGAAGAAAACATAAAATTTGGGGTTTTGAACCCGAAAACCCCCCTTAAATACGGCCCTGGATTGAAGGCATGAATAAAGTTCGCATGTATGATACTCGGCCTGAATCTTGCATACATGGAAGCATGTAGTGATGGCAGTTCAGCGCGACTGATAGGTAGAAGCAACGATTATTTGTTGTCTTTGTCATGCACAGCATCACTGGGGGCAGGAAAGAATGTATCGTTACTTTGTCACTCATTTACAGCTTACAGTGCTAGAAGGGGCTGATTGGTCAATGGCTCTGTGCTAACCCTGGAGCCACGTTGTACTATCTAAATTCGGATCCAGCTCTACACAAGTGTATATGTATATTATTCTACACTTGATACTCCTCATGTTACCATGATGATTCATCATGTTATGTATATATATAATAGAGAAGAAGAATGTTGGACTTGATATAGAAAAGAAGAATGGTGTACTTGATATAGAAAAGAAGAATGTTGTACTTGATATAGAAAAGAAGAATGTTGTACTTGATATAGAAAAGAAGAATGGTGTACTTGATGTAAAAAGAAGAATGTTGTACTTGATATAGAAAGAAGAATGTTGTACTTGATATAGAAAAGAAGAATGTTGTACTTGATATAGAAAAGAAGAATGGTGTACTTGATATAGAAAAGAAGAATGGTGTACTTGATATAGAAAGAAGAATGTTGTACTTGATATAGAAAGAAGAATGTTGTACTTGATATAGAAAAGAAGAATGTTGTACGTGATATAGAAAAGAAGAATGTTGTACTTGATATAGAAAAGAGGAATGTTGTACTTGATATAGAATAGAAGAATGGTGTACTTGATATAGAATCAATTCCTTTCTCAAGAAATTGGATAAGCTGATCAGATGTTGAAATGTTGATGTTGAATCAACTACAATAATATCCTGTTGAGATTTTTTTGCAACTGCAACTTTTTTAGCAGCCACATATTTTCCTCTTGGTTGTAATTGTTTTCTTTCTAATTTGTGTTATTACATGAGTGTATATTTTCAATTATAAATATCTGGTAAGGTGGATCACTGAAGATGGAAGATGCGAGGAAGATAAGCAGTCAAGAATAACAATGGCTAAGGTGGCTTTTTGACAGAACAAAGAGGTAATACGGAGAAATATCAAGCCTCAAACCAAGTTGAGATTATTAAACTGTTATGTCTACTCAATTCTGAACTATGAATGTGATAGCTGGACGTGGAATAAAGCCATGCTCAAAAAAGTAAATGCATTTGAGCATTGGTTCTACAGGAGAATGTTGAAGATAAGTTGGAAGGACAAAGTTACCAATGAAGAAGTTAGAGAGAGAATGATTGCAAATTTGAACTTCTTAATGGGTATGAAAAGAAGAAAGTTGGTCAGAGGATCCAGTTCAGCACACATGTACTATTATTGGAAAGAAAATTGTGTGGTAAAAGAACCAGAGGAAGACCAAGATCAACGTGACACTGGCCAGATGAGATAGGTTGGACACGACTATCGACATATGAGATGGTAAAGAGGACGGCTGAAGATAGAAAACGTTGGAAATCCATGATAGTTGTCAACCTTCTTCTAGAAGATGGCACGTGATGATGATTCAAATATAATTACAGATTATTTTTTAAATCGTGCTAATGACATTGTATTTGTGTGATTCACAGAAGAGTTGCTACAGCTACAGATACCGTACGAGCTGAGTGCAGATGACACGGACATGGCAACGGAAACAACTGACGCAACCATGACGTTATCAGATCAGCCAACAGCTGATGCCGCCGGCACTGAGCTGCCTGCTGATGGGCTCGCAGCAGAGCGTTCTGCATCATCGAGCAAGTTCGACTTCTACTCGTAACTGCTACACTGTCATCGTCCTGCGAATATCTTCACTAACAATACTATTCCGTTGTGCTTTCTTGTCGAACGCAGTTATTGTACGATCTATGCGGATTATGGAAATTTATAAAGAATTGGTTAGTTGAGTTTATTCCAGATGATATTTAGCCAAATTCCGTAGCTGATTGCGTTCGAATCGTTGTATTGTGTGTGTGTGTGCTACAACTATTGTGTTTTTGTAAACTGTGAATAGCGTATCTGTATATTTCACTGATTAGTAATTATGGGAATTTCTACTCGGAACTTGTATTAAATATTATTATTAATAGTACACAAAAACATTCTTGTACCAACCTTTACAGTGCTAAATAAAATCGACTTTCATAGAATAGTATGATATCTAAATGTATGATGCTTTGTAGTAATTTTCTGTTTGCACTGATTCTTTTTTTCTGCTGACGTCAATTGTAGGCCTAATTAGCTTCAAGGGTTTCAAGTGTTTACTATATTATATTATATCAACATTATTCGACTTGTTCCATTTGCAGTGATTTTAGTTTGATTATTATTCTTTATTATCAAGAACATAGTAGTTTTTTCCCTTGAAGAGCTTAGGCTTCTTTATACACAATCATTCGCAATCATTGAAAATAACTATTTTATTACTTTATTACAACAAAAATACTGTTATAAAGAAGATTGTTTCATGCGTTTGAAATAAAATCAAAATATCGCGATGACCTATTATAACTGTAAATGTTGTAGGTTTAGAACCATTACTTTCAGTGAGCTTAGTACAGCTATGTATGGATAAGTTGACGTTTACATGTACTTTATGAGAACGATGAATAGTGAGTGATACATATGAATGATTACTAGAGTCTCTTGGAGTAAATACAGATTGATTCTTGAAATAGATGAAAGGAAGATTAAATTGTCCTTCCTTTGTTTGGCCTTTCACTTTACTACTAGCTATGACCTACATTCGATCATTACTTCCTATTTTCTCCCAACACTATCTAGGTCACTGACCCTTTGCTACCTGTTCCTTGCAACTGTATCAAGGTCGTTAAACTTTGCTGCCTTCTCTCTACAACATTATCTAGGTCATTGACCCTTTGCTACCTGTTTCTTGCAACTGTATCAAGGTAGTTAAACTTTGCTGCCTTCTCTCTACAACATTATCTAGGTCATTGACCCTTTCCTACTTATTTCCTGCAATATTGCTGTATAACCCTTGCTACCGGTCAATATACTATGTAATAGCCTCATTATTTATACTTTTACATTAGTTCTTAAGGCCTTGTAATTTCTGTTTTTATTGATAGACTTTTCTAGCTATTATGTATGGCACTCTACTTTAAGAGACCTCACCAAAATAGTTTTGAACACTTACACAGGGTCAAAACCAAAACAAATATTAAAAAAATTACCGACCTTTATGTTTGACGGTGACTCTTTTGCTTGTCGGCGCCAATGGAAGGTATACTACGTCATTGTTTCCAATGGCGGGCTACAGTGGCGGCGGAAGGGTGTGCTGAGTGTGTATGCTAAGTTTGTGTTACCGCCGGAGGCGAAAAAAAATTTGGGGTGTGTATTCTATAGCATACACAGAATTGTCATTAGTGTGCATGCTATAGCATACACAGAACCTCATCATCAACCCTCATTGTCGCAACAAATTTGGTCGCCTTATTGACGAATGTTGTCCCGACCGTGCCAGAAGTTAGTCGGGACATGTCCTGACCGTCCCGCAGCCATGATCGACGTCTATTTATGTGTATATGTACAATATCTGTGTTACAGATATTTTTTTGATTTGGATCTGTCGGTGCCAAACTTGTACGGCTTGGTTCTTGTACTAGAGTGCAATAATTTTGAATTCCCTGTATTTGAAGGTCGGAGCCTTCTAGTATTTGAAGGTTAATTAATTGTACCGTACTCATTCTCGGAGCACACGACTATAGTCGCGTGTTACAACATAGGTGGAATTTTCTGTGGGTAAAACAAACATGGACAACGATGCAATTATAAGGCATCGTTTCTTAGCATGTTTGTTTCATATATAATTAATGCAGCGTCGACACTGACTGATGATGATCACAACAGACAGTCTGACCAAAGCCAGACTAATATACAGCCTGCCGTAGATCTTAATCAACGCCTGGATGCAGAATAATGATTACGACGTCGTTTAATTAGAGGTACACGCAACTATGAATGCGTACCGACGCAATACAATTACACAACTAGAGACCTGCCACACGTTTGAACTTCGAGCCCAACTAGAGCCTTGCTGCACGTCAGAGTTTAGAGCCCAACTAGAGCCTTGCTGCACGTCAGAGTTTAGAGCCCAACTAGAGCCTTGCCACCCGTCAGAGCTGCCCAACTAAAGCGCTGTCACACGTTAGAGTTTAGAGCCCAACTAGAGCCTTGCCACACAGAGGTTAGAGCCCTGACACGCCTCAGAGTTTAGAGCCCAACTGGAGCCCTGTCACGCGTCAGAGTTTAGAGCCCAACTGGATCCGCCCTGTCACGCGTCAAACAGAGACACACAGAGCCTTGTCACACGTCAGAACTTAGAGCCAAACTAGAGGCCTTGCCACACATTAGAGGTTAGAGCCCAACTAGAGCCCTGCCACACGTCGACAGAGCTTAGACTAGAGCCCTGCCACACGTCGGAGTCTGGTGAGGACGGGATAGGTGTAGTTTGACCCCAACTGCGTTCATTTTCGACCCCGGGACTTTTCTCAAATGTGTCATTCAGTTTATTTATGGGCTGACTTTTCCATGGAATTCTGAAGCAGGGGTGTAAAAATATCCGGGGGGGGGGGGTGGGTATCACGACATTTTGCACCAAGAAACCATATTTTTTCAACAATCTTATTT
>JAQFYQ010000017.1:0-27961 GCA_034694885.1 Buchholzia appendiculata | reverse complement strand
CTCTCTCTCTCTCTCTCTCTCTCTCTCTCTCTCTCTCTCTTTCTCTCTCGTTTGTTTGTTTGTCATATATTCGAATGCTCTTGACATTCAAACGGTTTTGTCTACACATTTGCTGTAATTTGTTTACTAACATTATTATATGCATTCTATAACAGTTCCTATACATTTACAGTATATACTGTATCAGTATAATACTGTAAGTATATATGATACTCTATGTATGTTACTATAAGTATAAGGTATAAAACAGTATGGAAAGTCCATCGAATTGATCTTCATGCAATTCATCAGCACACTCTTTTCTGTCTGCAGACAGCGCTGTCTCCCCGCTGTGTCTGCGAGAGAGTGGAGCAGTAATCTGGCGTGTTAAGCCGATTATAGCCGCACTCGCCGTCCATTATTCGTCTGCAGACAGCACAGCGCACACAATGCAATAATGCCAATGAACGTCTTATAGACAGCACTCATCTTGCTACCGTAGATACCATCGAGAGATCTGTACTACAGTACAATGTGTACTAACATTATTGCTCTACTCTTTCTGCTACCCGTGGCGCTGCCAGGAGAGACAGTTCTGATAGAACCGATCGGTAACAATGCAAACTACACTTGAGTCTTTTCATGACGATTGATATAGCTATATTTTAAATCCCACTTTGTCGCCGCAAATCACGGTCGCTAATGATTGATCTGGTCGACCTACCGCCCGCCGACTGATTGTATAAAGTCTCGCTACTCTGATCGTTTAAATCAATTTCTGAAAGGCTAATGCACCGGTGACCCCCCTCTGCTCACATATGACTGCTGCCACTGGCCGACCTCTGCAGCGTTGGTGGCATATAGAAAACATTACATTTACAGATCTAAATTATGCTTGAGACGGTTTATGCTATGCCATTGAGTTTGATTATGAGAAGATTGAAATGATCCACTCAGATAACCTGTCGTGTTTGACACAAGTGCCAGCTGTTAGTACAATCATCTACTGAAACATGATTATTTATGAACGACATAAACACTAGTGTTAAAGTGAAAACGTTGTCAGTGTTTTTGACGAGTGTGTCCTTCACACTTGAGTTTATTTGCCGTGAATCGCAATAACTTCTAAGTGTAACGTATTCGTGTGCACGATTCGAGAGTGTTATAATTCATAACTTTTCAGATTGTATTTATGCAATAGAACTGATTGAATAATGTTTTACAGCAATGTCACTGATGTCAGTTCATGCAAGTTTTTAGTTTGTGGCCAAGTTCTTCTTTATGGCCTTATCAAGGCGCTTGTTTCATTTATTTTATTTTCGATGTTCGCTTACGGTATAAATCATATTTCTGAGAATGTGGCGATATCATTGCATGTGTTTACAATAATAATTATTAGTTTACTCTCAAGAATATACGTTATGACACTGAGTTTCTTATTAATAAAGTCCTGAATTCTGACCTATCTTGCCTGTCTTACCTATCATGAATATTAGACTAAATTGTGTCATGTACTAATTAAGATTATCATTATGATAGATTGTTTTATGCTGAAATCATGTCTTAGTACCGGTGCCGGTACCAACTTTCCACATTGAATGTAGCATTCTACTAATAGCTATTTTGTCAACAGCTCCTTCAACTTTGACCTCTCTAGGTTGACTTGACCCAGATGGATGAACCTCAACGCCACCGTGAACCGGAGATCTATCTGATAACATGTGATACTCTGTATTGAATTTGCTGCGGTGAATTTGATCAAACTGCTGTTATTTGCTGACATGTGTGTGTACGTATGTGCAGGGGAGAGGCTTTGGGTCGAGATAACGTCGTCCAGCTATCAGCAGTCGACTTTGAACTTTCTTCCGATTACATCGACTGCCTTGTGGACGATAGCGTGTGCTGTACGGCGAGTCTGCATGTAAGTATCTCATCGCTCGAGCTAGATTAATGAAGCAACTGTTGATGGCTGGATTATACAACAACAGACAGCTTGATGACAGGACGCGTGATGCACAATATCAACATAGTTATACACTCAGTTTGGTTGGTTCGAGTATATGCCGGTATTTTGAGGTACAATTTAATTTTTTCTGTCTGTAGTATAAGAAAAGTAAAATAGGTTTGAGCGTGGGTATTCTGCTGAGCCTGGTGTATGTCCTTCATGCAGATACATCAGTCAATCGTTTGCAGTGCAGTAAATTAGATTTAAATTTAATGAACCATTCAGTCGTTCGAGCTAATCTTGTACTCTGTTCCATCTGTAGTATATTTATCATGTGCATTCCATTGACTGGGATATTTTCTAAAATCGAAATTCATTTGGCAGGATTGAATCTTCACATCTCTGATTCAGACTAGGTGCCCCTGAACTTTGGGCAAGTGGGCAATATTCAGTTGTTAAGAGGTTGCTTGATGTTGCTTAGCTAATACAGTTTTCCTGTCGAGGAGTTGAACCTCGACCGATTTGAACTGTAAGTTTGTTGCTCGCTTGTCTTCGCTAACCTATCACGCCTGTGATTTGTCACTGAGTATACTGTAGTCACTATATTCATACAATATTAGGCGTGAACAAATATGGAGTATTAATAATAATAATAACTATTTAGCCACACAAGCGCCATCATTATCTGTAGTAAATGTCAGTTTTTTGCCCTTATCTCCTGAATGGAGCTGGACAAAATTAATTAATTATTCAGTGAATTTCAAAAGATTTTGACAACGAATTCTAATACACGAATATAGTTAATGGGGGGGGGGGGTGTTACGAATCAGAGGTCCTAAATGACAGTTTTTCTTAAAATGCATGATGTTTTGTGATATTTTCATATGAAATTTTAGAAAAAGGTTGTAAACATTTGTTGAAAGTCAAACTCCTGGCTAATGAACTTGTTCTGATTCTGTTCAGATTCTGATTCACACTAATTCAAGAGAAATAAGTGCGAGTTTTAATTTAATTAAATTAAGCATTTAATTTAATTCAATTTAATTTATAAAAAAATTACTTTCAACGGCTATGAATCCTTTCAATCGAAACCCTCTGAAATCTCCAAGGCATTTTTCTCTTTCATGTAATTTCTTCATTCCCTGTAGTCATTGGAAATGATTATAAAATTGTCCAATATACCAGGCATCAATCAGTTTGCTCAACATTAATCTAAATCCAATATGACATCCATATAAGAGTGACACGCAAACTGATAATCACTTATGTAGAACCACCAGGGACGAGTTGTCATGTGACTACCTCGAGCGAAAGGGGCGGGGCATGTACCGGACTAGAGAGGTATAGAAACGAAAAGAAAAAGTGTGTTTATAACTATATATAAGTTATGAATATTTTATCGCGACTGATTTTTTTATCACTTCTGAAATTGAATGGCCACACTTCTTCTCAAGGTTTGGTATTATGCAAAACATCAAATTAATCATAGCAGCAGTAGTGATAAAGCGTACAAGTAAAATCGATTGTAGAATAAATGATGAAACTGCTTAGCTGCTACAATCGCTATGTAAAGCTTGATGAGTATAGACGCGTTATAGAAAATCTCAACGTTTTTTTTGTCATTTTAACACAAGTTTGATGGATATCTGTATACACAGCTGCGCCTATTTATTAGCATGAGTAATAAAAACTTTATTTCTCTTTGCTACTGGACAGCGTGTAGTCTTGAATCAGGCACATATAGTGTCAGGTACCGGCATAACCTGCTGTGACTTACTACAGCTGACCGTACGGGTTTTATTCAACCGTTGGTCGTTGGTGTTATGGTGTTTTATTTGAGTGCTGTCATGCTGAGTGTGTTTGAGAAAGGTTGTGATTTAAAAACTAGACGCCGTTACTTTTATGAGGGCACACCCGCAGTGATTGCATACGTTTTGTGTGTGTGTGTATTTATGTGTCTGGGTGTATGTCTGTGTATCGAACAATCAACATAGGGTCATTGGACATAGACAAGATACTATGGACATACACAGATACAAACAAGCACACAGGCGGACAGACAGACAGACAGACATACAAATGAACATTACGTTTACATGCGTATTCAGATAACGTTGTAACCAGCACTGTCCAGCAGTAGGTCTGAATAAATTAAGTTACTGTATCTATCAGGTCCAATCATAAGAATAACTTGATTGCAGTACAGATTCATCTTTAATTCGGTCCGCAATCTTTTTGGTATATGGAATTTACTAGAGGAAAATTACGCAGGTAGACGGTTACTGCATTGCAAGCCTAGCACATCAACACTATGTTGCTTTATATTTACAGCTCTAATATTTTGCCTTTAAAACAGAAGGAAATAGCAACAATGAGTTAAAATCCTTACAACGTTCTGTAGTAGATGATTATAGTGTGCAGAAATGCTCAAGTTTTTAGATAATTAATAAGCCTGATCGGTTCTGACGTTGAATCGAGATGTTCCAGAGGAGAGGTGACATCTTTGAAAGTATAGTCAGCGGCGGAATTGGTTTAAATAATTATTAATTGTACCGCAGGTTAATGCATTGTCATTGAACTCGCTGGATTCTGTGAGAACAGCGGTGTATTAGCTGATTCACGCTCGTAGCAATTTGACATTTTGTGACGCTTGGCAATTCCGGATTACATAATATTATTGGACCACATATTGCGATTGGAGCTACATAATATTATTGGGACTTTTTTTTAGAAAATCGATTTAATTCTACGTCGCAACTTTCACGCCATTATCACGCCCTTTCACGCTTTTAGGGTTTGCTAAGCAAAAACAGAACAATGTTTGTGTTATGGCCCAAAACATGACGAAAATTCTAGTGAAATTCCCCTCACCCCACAGTTTTTTTTTATCCATCTTCAACTTTTCTATCTCGCTTGTTGCAGCCGTAGAAACGAGTCACCCAGCGGGGAGGGGGCGGGGCGGGGCAATGACGTCACTTGTCTTTTTGACTGCCACCCTATAGCGACAGCTGACAGGTCTCCGCCTTGCATAGTGAACGCGTTAAACTAACAGAATCCCCGACCCGACACCTCGACATGTCTGTTGCTCAGAGGTAGACATGCCTCATAGCGGGTGTCATCTCATGCTAACTAGACTCTTTGTCAAACCTGTCGATGTTCAGTGACAGCACAGATTTGCACGTACAGTAACAGACTAGAAACGACTGACAAGATAATGTAAAACGAGAAAAAGACAGAGAAAGAGAGAGGGAGAGAGAGAGAGAGAGAGAGAGAGAGAGAGAGACTGAGAGAAGGACAGGAGACAGAGATAGAGAGACAGACAGACATACAGACAGAGGAGAGAAAAAGAAAGAGTGAGTGAGAGAGACAGACAGAGATGGAGACAGCGAAAAGAAAGAGTGAAGGAACGATGGGAGGAAAGAAACCGACAGTAAGGCAACCAAACAGAGAAATAAAAAAACTGAGACAAAGAGTGAAACTTTTTATGCAAAACAGCTAGAAGCACTATAGCACGTCTTGCGTCTGATTTCGTCGCGTGAAATCATTATCAGCATTACCTGAGTGAGCAAGTGTTAAACATTCGGGCTTCAGCTCTGACTAGAATGGATTGGTGCACAAGTCTTCAGGCTAATCTCTATCCTCTCTCTCTCTCTCTCTCTCTCTCTCTCACTCAGTCTATTGTGTTCTCATTTTTCTACACGACGTGAGAGAGTATTCACAGGAGACCGTGTTACATCAACTCTACTTGCAAAATCTGTTGAAATGCCCGGCGGCTTCAGCGCGCCGCCGCTCGCTATATGCTAAACATGTCGCGGACGGTTTGCACTCTCATCGTCGTCGTCGTCATCGTCGTCATCGTTGCTACAGCTAACAACGCGTGACGTCGCTACCTTGCCACCTATTGTAATTCTAACCCATAATTGTCGCCTGTTGCAAACAGATCCTTCAAAGTGACAGTCAACGGGGACCGCGAGCAAAGTGAGACATATACTTGGGACACCTAATAAATATTCAGTAATTACTATTGTTGTGGGTTTAAGGTACATGGAGTAAATACTGTATACTACTTGTTCATAATTATGTATAACAATATGAAAATATGGCAGTACTATACGATATATGGATAAAGTAAACCTGTGTAGCGTTAGAAATCCAGAGTTGTGGTCTCGAACCCTAAGGTCTCGGTCTTGGTCTCGAACCTCCCGGTCTTGATCTTGGTCTCGTACTCTCCGGTCTTGATTACAAGACTAGAAATCTGAAGACAGCTTCGAAATATGCTCAATATGTGCCCACAAATAATGTTGTATTACTATGACATGTCTTAAGTAAGCAAGTGCAACTTTTAATGCTATAAATAATAATACTTCCAAGAAAAAGCTAATAGTAAACTAGGAACGAGTGATGATGATGATGATGATGACGATGATAATGACGACGATGATGATGGTGATGATGATGGTGACGATGAGGGTGATGAGAATGATGTAATGTGATGGTGATGTAATATTATCGTTACAGAGCGTCGATTAAATTTTCTAACCTGATTTCTTTCTGTTAAATAATGTTGATGATAATATTTTAATGGCATATCTTGCTAATTCGTGCTAAATGTTCAGCAGGCTCGCTGCTTTCGTTCTCTAGTTAACTAGGCTACAACAGTAATCCTGCGAGCTGATTGGCAGTGTGAGTTAGGAGATACGCTCTCGCAGCAGGTGATCCAGCGACGTATCGTAACATAATTCTCAACAAACTTTGGTCCTGAAATGTTTTGAAGTCGGAGAGAAAACTGTTTGAGAGAGAGATGTAAAACATTTTGTTTGTAATTGTGGCGTTGATTGAGAAGAGATAGGCGTCAGTTCTGTTTGTATTGCTGAGGCGGCAGCAAGATATTGAGTTCAGAACGTGTGGATGGATGGATGCCTGCTGAACGGTTTGGCTGGGCTCGGCTTCGAGATACATACGAGATAACGTCTTTCATATCTTTCGATCTCTGCAACTTTGTGACTTGTGGCCTTCTTCCAGTTGTAAATAAGTTCGAAAGCCGCAGCACGTTCGACTGAAAGCAACTGCGTTCAGCTGAACAGTGATCAAATAGATTTAGAAATGCTAGGCCTGTATTTTGCCGTGTCTGAAAGTACTGTATTATCTGCATTGTGTTGACTTGTTGTGGAAAATGTTGTAATTTGTTACTGAGAGATTTGTAGTTGGAACGAGAAGTTTATTGGAATAAATGGTAGCCAAGAGGTAACTAATAGTGAACTAGTGGTAAATGCTATGCACGACGATGGAACGTTGGAACTTTGGTAAGAGCAGAGAATGATGAGCAAGATGAGGATGGGAATGATTGGTGACGTGATTGAAGCATCTTATAGGTGAGAATCACGAGAAGAGCGGAGGATATGGAATCTTGAAGAATATGAATGCCGAGGACCTACCGGAAGGCAAGGAAGTAACAATGATGATGAAAACGATTTATTTTCGCATCACTCATAATTTAACCTTGCAATTAAATTGTATGCTTTTTGTTTGTGTATGTAGGAAGTGTATGCGTTGTGCTTGTGCATGTAGGAAGTGTACAGCTCTCTGTTTGTGCATACATGAAGTATATGCTTTGTGTTTGTCCATACATGAACTGTATGCTTTGTGTTTGTGCATGTAAGAAGAGCTATGCTGTATGTTTGTGCACGTAGTAAGAGCATGCTTTGTGTTTATGCATACAGGAAGTGACGCTTGAAAGAGAAAGTTGTACAGATCCACTAGGACTAACGCTCTGGCATCGCACTTCTGACTATGACGTCACGTCACGTGACTACTGTGACGTAGACGATCTGTATGAAGAAATTGACTGTCCTGCAGAAATCTATGTTGGCGAGGTGAGCGCCAGCTGATCGTGTTGTAAACTGTTCTAGCGCCCGTGCAGACACTATACACAGGCTAAGATAGGAGGTTGAAATCAGTGGTTTACTTCAGCGGAGAAATAAATCTCAGAGCGCATAAATTATACAGACGCTAAGTGACATACTAAATACTCTTGTATGCCTACTCTCACTGCGCTATCACTTCAGATTAACAAATCTACATAGAACTAATAATAATAGTCAGAATGATAATATCAAATGTTATAAGGCCGAATGCCCTTCGTGACATTGTTCATCTTTTACAATATGTGGAACGAAGTGAAGTTTCAAAGTGGTGAGAAGGAAATATGTTTTTAATATGTTTATTTCACGAGAGACTGATAGCGTTATATTGTTGTAGATGAGATATGAAGAGACCGTTTACAACAAGCCCCCTTACAAAGTAAAATTAGAAAAGTAAAACGTTATGCCCGAACCAGGAATCGAACCCGGATCTCCTGCATGACAGGCAGGCGCGCTATCAGTTACACCGCCCGGGGTTTCCGTGCTACACGTTCTTGGAAGTCATACTTATCGTATTAAAACGTATTCACATCAACACCACCATCCTGCAAGGCAGCGCACAGATTCGAGTAAGTCGTACTTCGAACTCAATAGTTCTGACCGTCTCGCAACGCGCCACCACAATATGTAGTTTAGATAAGTGGTTAGATTAACTAAATATTAACAAACTTTGAGTTAGTAAATAGGTTAGTATGATTGCACAATTCTATTTATTTATAATTGAGTAAATGTTGGTTGTAATGTGTTACCCTTTCAGATTGAGCCTTACAGTCTCGCCGGCCGAGATGGACGAATTTGCCCTGGTGATCAAATCTTACAGGTATAATATATAATTACATTCACTTATGACTCTGTAAATACCATTAATTTGGCCTGCAAAATTGCAAATAATATGTGCAAGGAGCCATTGTTAGCCTATAAATTTTAGCTTCTAAGATTGACATTTCCTGATAATCAAGAGCTTAAATAAGATGAAATTGGCTGCTTAAAATCAGTTTTGGTTAGAATGAAAGATTGAGTAGCAAATTATTCAATAAATTTCATAAGCTAAACTCATTGTTTTGTTGAGGCAAAGGGACAATGAAGTACTGGATAGTTTGCATCAAGAATTGTAATGAGAATGAGTGGATCGAGATGGTTTGAACTTGTGGAGAAAGAAGAAGGACATGGGACAACAAACATCTAAACTTAAGTTGCATGAAAGATTCATAAAAGCAGGAAGATTGAATGCCAACATGTGAAAAATGAACATTGGCGCTCTCTGCTGCGTAGTGAATAGTTTTTGAAAAGTTTATAAGGACATGGCGTGTGTATACCTTGCATTGGTACGTATTAATTAATTCATGTATATGCTGAAAATCCGTTTGAATAACGTCTCTTATGTTGGGCTGTATAGCTAATTTGAATGGGACTATGCCTGAGAAGCCAATCAGTCGCATAGGATTCACTTTCCGTTTGTTATGTTCTATGACACTTCTTGCTAGATGTAATTTAATTCATTCATGAAAAATTCAACGATCATTGATGGTTATGACCTAATTTATAAATGTGTGGGTATTATGATTAGTATAGGTCAATTACACTGCAAGTGCTACCTCAGGTAGTAAGATGGTTATTGCGTTCAGCATTCCATCCAACATCTGTTATACTGTCTTGTCAGATAAACGGAGTGAACATCTGCAGTCACGAGCAGGCCTTACAGGCTCTCTGCGAGACTCGCTTACTCATCACTTTCCTTCTCCGACGTCCGCAGGTGATGCAGGTCAGAAGAATGAGCAATTATTTGCCTCAGAGTCTAAAAATGCAAATGTTGTTCCATCTGTAAGCAATATCTGACTGTGGAATGTAACTTTTCTAAACCAAGACGCTTTGGCTGTCGGCGTTGGTTGCTTGCCGGTGTGTAATGGAGAGTGAGGCAGTAAATAGCTTTCAGGTTTACTTGACTACCGAATTGGAAATGAGTTATTCGTAGCTGCATTGTGGATACTATTTAGTTTCTGTTATCAGAATTGTTGAGAATTTTTGGCCCACGGTCACTAAACTTTGCAGAGCATATGCATAATACATTTTGGATTATTATTGAGGCAAAGTTTTACAGCCTGACGCCATCAGTCTCGCTGCTCGCCTTATCGAACACATGGAGCAACACAGTGGATCATTAGTTCAAGTTTACTCAAATAAAAGAACTTTCTATTTGGTCATTTGTTTCATATATATTATACACGGCACCGTTGAAAGTTGTGGTCGAACGCGGGAGGAGCTAAATACTGTAAAAAATATTAGCCAGATTCTTGTCAAGTTCATTTGGACTTTGTCCATTTGAAAAAAAACTTTGGCCTGTGCCTGAATCCGCCCGTGTGGGGTGGGGAAAATGAGGCGTCAGCGTGCCGCCCTTACTGTAATACATGTATGTTAGAATGAATGTTGTAGAATGTTTTGATTGTAAAGCTGTCAGACCACTCCCTGGATGAACCAGAATTTATTGCTTTATTTTCAATCACTTTTAGCAAGTGCATGTGAAATTTTACAGTTTATCATGATCTCAGTGTACTGAATCATGTTTTCAGTAAGCTAGGCTTTACTTTAGTCTGTAATATTATGCTATTTTGACTGTGTATTTATAGGGCCTACTTATTTTGTATGCGCAGTTTTCAATATAGATGAATAAACAAATCCACATTGCAGTTTCGTTTATGCTATATAATAGGCTATTAAACTATCTTGTACAGCTTTCCTGTCATGCCTGTGGAATGATATCAAAGACTTTAACTGCAGTTAATGTTGAAGTCAATTTTGTTATATATTGTCAGAACGATGATGGATTTCTTGACTCTCCAAGTCTGTTAGACGGAATTCAGATTCGTCATCGGCATTTGCATCCGGGCATGATTCTGGTGAGTATAAACAATGATAAGAAAATACAGTGACGTTATTTAAACAAATATCTGTAGTTACAAAAGTTTCCTTATCAACATAGATCAATTTTTTTTTATGTTGATAAGAAAATGATCATGCAGTTTACTTTTTGCATGTGAGACATATTTTGATGCGACTTTATTTGAATACGTCTCGGTGCTTCGGGAGGGGACGAGAATGAATTTCTGTATTTGATGTTTCAGCGCAGGGGGGGATTCATTTTTCAAATGGTTTTTACAGTCTATCAGGACTATTTTCACAGACTATTCTTTCAAAAACTTGAATGCAATAATTTCATAATGACTGGAGATTAACCCTTGTCTCCTGATAAACTCCGCCTAAGCCGAATTATAGACTACTGTAAATCATGAACTTGAATATATCACAAGAACAAGTGCTATTGGAGTTCTGTTACATAGGATCAACGAAGCATTTTGCATGAACGATGTCCTCGGATGGAAGTTGAATATAGAGGAAAAATGACTTTGCCAATGTTTATGTAATGACTATGATTTGCCCGGTGGTGTCACACAACGCACAAGACGTTCTTAATTCTTGACAGAAGATCTTTCGTCATCATCTTTCGCAATACATTGTTCTCTCTGAGAAGCTGACAAGTCTGTTAACGTTGTAGGAGTGCATTGATGAAGAAGGTGATAAGTGTGTTAACGTTGTAGGAGTGCAGTGATGAAGAAGGTGATAAGTGTGTTAACGTTGTAGGAGTGCATTGATGAAGAAGGTGATAAGTCTGTTAACGTTGTAGGAGTGCATTGATGAAGAAGGTGATAAGTCTGTTAATGTTGTAGGAATGCATCGATGAAGAACGTGATATGTGTGTTAACTTGGTAGGAATGCATTGATGAAGAAGGTGATAAGTCTGTTAACTTGGTAGGAATGTATTGATGAAGAAGGTGATAAGTCTGTTAATGTTGTAGGAATGCATCGATGAAGAAGGTGATAAGTCTGTTAACGTTGTAGGAATGCATCGATGAAGAAGGTGATACAGATACTTGCATAACCGAGACTGGCTCACACAAACACGAGGACAGCGGAGTCGGAAAGACTGACGACAGTACGAGAAATGAAGAAAGTTCCGAACAGGTGAGTGCAACATGTGTTTTTCGTCGTCGTCAGCATTTGTGGTCCAGATTGACACCGTCTACTGTAAAGTGGATTGAACGTTATCAAAATGTTTCCCTCCAAAATTAGGAGGGAATCTGTTAGAATCACTCTCATGTTAAGAAATCTTGGCAGAGTGCATGAAAATTGGCATTTTTGATTCTCCTGAGACCACGTTTTACAGCCTGATGCCCTTCAATATGCTAACAATCTCATTGAAACTGCTGAAATTGTCAGGCACATAGTGGGCATGGCGAGTCTATTATAAAACCTGCCGTTTCTCGGTGATGTCGGGCATAGCAAGAAAAATTAAAAAATGTCAGCGTGACTTTAATGATCAGTTAGTAAACTATTTATGAAGGCACGATAATCGTTTTTAATGCTAAAGAATAAAAATATCACTGACTTTACGGTTACTCTATACAAGAAACGTGATGTCACAATACACAATGCATGTGTGTGGACGGCTGTTAGTATTGTTTCATGTATGTGTGTGTGAATGGCTGTTTGTCTCGTTACATGTATGTGTGTGTGAATGGCTGTTTATCTCATTACATGTATGTGTGTGTGGATGTGTGTTTGTCTCATTACATGTATGTGTGTGTGGCTGGCTGTTTGTCTCGTTACATCTATGATGGTTTCGATGACTGCTTGTCTCGTTACCAGTATGTGTGCATGGACGGTTGCATGTGTGTGTGTGAGCATGCAGCTGTTGCATGCTTAGCATGCCTAGAATGTGAGCCATGCAGCAAGCATGAGGCCGGGCAACATCTGGATAGCATCGTTGCAAGACGCAAGTCCAAATTAAAATGTGCTAAACACTGAAGGCCAAGATGTGCTATGAACCACATGTAATTGTTTCAGTGTGCCCTGCGCTGCTTGATATGTGGCAACCACGTGGTGTATATATAAATGAAAGAATGTAGTTGAAATGGTAGCAACTTTTGCCAGTACCTCAAAACTTTCAATATTGAGCAGATTGCTTTTATGCTGAAATATTTTACTGATTGTTCCCAGGTGGTGACACGCGATTTGTGTAATTTTCTTTGACCCAGGAAAGAAATTTAATTAAAGCTAAACTCTGGTAATGAGATAAACAACTTTTTGGTTTGTTATCATGGAATGTTCTTCTCTACCTGATAAACAAGCAATGTTTGAAACGCAGAAATAGCGCCTTTTTCTCAAACATTTAATTACATAGTACTAACAAATAATTCTTACTGTTTCTATACTTAGCTTCATGTCAGAATAATTGGTATGCCTGTACTTCACAGACCGTATAGCATCAGTTTCTCAATCCCTATTGTTATTTCACGTAGATTATTTAGTGTAACTATTTGAACAATAAATGCATTAATTATTGTAACTTTAATTACATGCACAACTAAGCATATGAGCCCTGGCATCCTTGCAATGTTTGAATGAATTAACCTCCTTGCAATGTTTGAATGAATTAACCTCCTTGCAATGTTTGAAAGAACGAACCTCCTTGCAACGTTTGAATGAATTAACCTCCTTGCACTGTGTGAATCACTTAACTTTGAGATTGTTTATCTCTTTAGGAACTGGCCGACAATGACTGCTCGCCGCACAGCACATCGAACAAGAACTCAAACAAGAACTTTTGCGACAAAGATCGACCTTTCCAGAGCAGCAATGACAGTTTTATATCGAACGAAGCGCAAGACAGCGATCTCGATATACCGTCCCCGCAGCAATGTTTGAAGTTCTACGAGATGCTTAAAGATCGCTGCAATGCGAACATCAGTTCGTCATCCGATTCGAAGAGATTACAGTCGGCTGGTGGTGGCGACACTCCTGGAGAGTGGCAATACGAGCGCCTGGCTCAACGTGACAACAGCAACCACGATTTGTCGAAAACGGTTGTCAACAGCAACGCTTCGACGCCGACCAATGGCGCATTCAGTCCTTCGCGCTGCCAATTTCAGGCAGCGAGAGTTGTACCACGAATGGGAACAAGATTGAATTATATTCGTTCACCTACCGCTACTACCGTTCAGAACGGCGACTTTTGCGACTTGTCTTCTTGCTGTACTGAACAGGATTCTACTGCAGGGTTGTGCAATCAAGATAAGGGACACGCTGGTTGTGATAAAACTGCATGTAGTCAAAGTCCTCTTGGGTTTGACACTCACCCGTCGGTGTCTTTACCGTTGGAAGCGACAAATCACGAGTCGTTTTCTTCGTTCTGTAGAAACGACGATATTAACTGTAGTTCGGTGCATTTTAAATCTGCAGCACAAGAAGATTTTTCGCCAAAGAACACTCGTCTTCGGCACGATCAGCTGAGATCAAAATCTACGACCGTAGATCCCGTGAAGCGCCTGAGCGTCAGTCAGATGTCACAGACTGAAGACGAGGACAGATCCGATCGAGGTTTTCAGTCGCAGCCGGTGAGTCGCCCGCAGTGTTTGCCGCTGCATCGGCCTCGCGTCGTAACGATGGACAGTGTCATGTATACAAACCGTGCGAATCTCGAGCATACCATCAGCGTTCAACAGCGGCTGTTCAGTCGCCAGCTCGGCAGCCGTAACCCATCAACAATCGACATTGCTCCCTTGGATCAACAACGAGATCTGGAGAACAACATACGGGTGAAATCTAAGAGCAAAGTGGATACACCCGTTTTACCGTCGCCGGAATCGAATGGAAATGGTTCGCCGATGAAGTATTCCGATGGCAGAGGTAATGACGAACTCGAGTGGGTGGTGAAGCGGCGAGCGGATGGCACGAGGTACATAACACGGCGTCCAGTACGGAACAAACACTCTAAAGAACGAGCGAAGAAAGCTGCCGAGGACCGATACTGTCCTACGACCGATGACGATGCAGCGAGCGAAATGAAATTAGGTCGATATTGGACTCGGGAGGAGCGAAAGCGTCACATGGACGCTGCGCGAAGCAGACGCCGGGAGCGAGAAGCCGTTGTGCACAATGAACCGGCAAAGGGAGGACAGGTCAGCAGGCCGAACGGCGGGGTCGAAGGCCGAAGGTCAATGAACCATGAGCGTGGGAGAAAAACTACAGACAACTTTCAGGTTGAATTACAGACGCACGGTAACCGAGATAACCGAGGGCGAACCGTCAATCCCCTCCTTTCGGTTACGACTGTGTAAATAAGTTATTTATAATGTATTTTATTATACGGTAATGAATTGTTTATAATTTCAACGATCACTTTATGTCGCATAAATTAAAAATGTATGCCATCTTACACTAAAGTGAAAATTGTAACACTTTGGCATCTGTAGATACTGTACTTAGTTGAATAAATTATAAGAATTACAACAGCCTCGACTATTTGTTTGCTCCTCGGTCGTCAATTTCATTATGCTCGGTGGATCTCAGTTACGATGATGATAGTGCTCTGTCCGAAGACAGGTCCTGGCGATGGTAATTTTGTCTTACGTATTACTACGCATGACATTTATCACCGACTGACTAGGCCAGATGAGCACGGGTGGGCGGCCAAAGGTCCTTCCCGTAATCAAAGGTCCTTCCTCAGTTATATGACCAGTACAAGTCTTGCTGAAGCATCGTCATCAGTATTTAGCATTTTTCCTGGTCAGGAAGGTTTAGACGTTTCCGACCATGGAGTTTTCTTTCCATAAACCACAATCATTTGCATCTTCTGAACTAAATCTCAATGTTTCCATATTCGATTGCACACATTCTGTCCATGTCTTTCTAATCCTGCCTTTTGGCATGCCTTAACACTATCACTGTCGTTATTTCTTTCCACATTATCACACAATTTCAAAGTGTTATGTCTGACATCATCACCCACACCACACCTTTAACATAGCTTAGATTGGTTGAATCAGTCTTAACACAGTGGTTTAGTCAAACTGCGACTCTTCTGACTTTCATTAGGAGTTGGAGTCCTCTTTATATATAAATTTGTATGACTGCATTGGAGATGGTTAGGGTTAGAATTTTAGCAGTTATAATATAATTAATATTATTCATACAAAGCTATAGTAAGCTTTAAGATACAAGACAAAGAACTCTTGTGCTATTATCCCATTGATAGGCCAATATCCAGTGACTATTTGAAAGGCTATACTATTTTTCATTATGTCGGTTCAAAATGATTTGAACATCACTTACGATTAAATTTACTATTATAATAATACACTCATAGAGTTCACATGAATATACTGTCAAAACTAAAGTGATATTCCAGAACTGTTAACTGTAATTTTCAATTTAAAGTAAATGCTAGAATTGTTATTATTTATTTATTTTGAGTCCATGTAAAAAATGTAATACTTAAACTGAAATTATGTGGTAGTATAAAATTGAAAATAAGTATTGTATATATAGTGAGTGTATAACTGAAATCATCCTTAAATTATAATTTAAAAACTGAATTGAAATGATCTGAAAACTGACATTATAATTAAAACTAAAACATACAATATCACGGGAAAAACGGGAAATTAAACTGAAACCATGTTAGCGCTGATATACAATGGAAATGGAAAGTTGCAAGTCAATGTGGAAATCATTCAGATCCATTCAGTTGTAACATGCAAGAACAACTAGCAGCTTTTCTTCCGTAGCCGACATCAAAGACACAGGATAGATTTCTAGTGTCACATTTGCTAACATGACCTGCTGTGCTTTTACCTTTGGAAATGTATTACACAGACAATGCGTCGGCTTGCAAAAGTCTAAAGTGTTGAAGAAAAACCAAGGAAAAAACGAATAAGTTGCACTGCAATTTATACCACAAACCAAAAAGCGCACTAAAACCAAGAAGCGCACTAAATCAGTTTGTAAATTTACTACATGATCTGCTTAATAACATACTCTTAACAACATATGCTTATTAACATATGTTATAGAGTACTATTCAACTAACAGGGACATAAAACAATAATGCATAGCACAGTATAATCACAGTTGGTTAATCACAGCTCATTTTTTATACTTGAAGTAAACACTGCAAAATCGATTCAATCATAATGAAAGCATCTCAACAGACCCAATACAAATATCCCAATTATTAATAATTAATTATGTATTGCATGGTTAATTCTGAAATTGTCAAATTCAATTCAGACATTTTAAATAAATTAGCAAGTTTGAGTTTGTTGTGATTGCGTTACCACGGCAACCTTGTCCCATCATATTTGATAAAACTTCCAGTATCGTTCTCGTTGAGTTCACCGAGTACATTGAGTATTCCTGAGACGCACGTCTCGGTGTCTATCAACCCGTTGGCACCTCCCATGTCCGTACGAACCCAACCAGGATGTAGCACCACGGCCAGGATACCGTCCGACTTCAAGTCAACGGACAGCGACTTTGTAACCATATTCAGAGCAGCCTGTTTAAAATAACAGTATTTAGATTTATTAGATATTTAGTGTCATATATTTAGTGTAGCTTCTTAACTACAAATATTCTTTTACACAGCAACATCGTCATTTGTCATCCAAATTTGAATGGAACTAAATTATATAAATTAACATTATATCGGTTCAACAATTAATTAAAGAAAATTGAAGCGGGTTGTAGTTTACTGAAATGTTTTAGTTGATAATTAGCAGAGAAGTCGACAGCTCATTCGCGGTGATTAAACACTGCAGAATACATGTATTTGACATTTTGGATTCTTACTGCACAGCAAAGTTTACAGCAGCCGGAAGCTTTTCCGGATGCCAACCGTCTCGCATGTTCTTCTAAATCACCGTTCTGACAAGGTATTAAAAACTAAATCCATGTTAAACTTCAGCTCTGCTGGTTCATTTTGCAGAACACTCCTTTGCTCAAGATAGTCACATTCGATCTGAAAAGAAAGTTCTACGTGAAAGATTTGAAAGTGTAATTTTACCTTGCCAGCCCTGTATGCATACTGTCCCCCGCCAGTATTTTCCGAGATAGAGCCCATCATAGTCGACATGTTGATTATTGCAGCTTTGTTACAACTCAATCCATTTATCTTACTCGCTGCAGCCGTCTGTTTCAACAGCGGCCAGAATGCCTTAACAAACATAAACATTACACAGCCGTTAGTATACATGGCCATCAGAATATACAGCAACTAATTACAGCATGCATTAATGAGAAAATTAACAACAGAGATGTGGGAACAGAGGAGTGCCAGCATCTGTATGTTTATGTTAGAACACAACAAGCCACACAATTGATTAATTATCAATGATATGTGATGAATCACATATTGCTCAATCAACTAAAATTACGTCAGAGGGAGTTGGAGAGGTGTGTTTGCCTAAGGGTAGAGGGAGTGGGAGGATGTTTGCTTAAGGGTAGAGGGAGTGGAAGGGGTGTCTGACTAAGAGTAGAAGGCGTTGGAGAGTATCTGCCTAAGGGTAGAGGCAGTGGGAGGGGTATGTCAGCCCAAGGGTACAAAGGTACGTGGGAGGAGTGCCTGAGGGTAGAGGGAGCAGCAAGAGCTACTCCCATAGTCCATATGTCAATATAGGAAAAGACTTCAGATCATGATAGCTATAGACTTGAAGAGGACATCAGGCTTCAGGACATCAAGTTTCGCAGTGGGGCGTCACGCCAGAGTTTGACATGGGTCACTCTTTCGGACCCGACCAACGGACTCTTTGATCCGACCCCGCCCGACCCACTAAACATCTGACCCGACCCGCGGGTCACTCAAAAATCCTGAACCGACCCGAGCCGACCCACAGACTTTCTGACCCAACCCGCGACACCTATAAAATAATATGAAACATATTTTTCAGTCAAAATTATTCTGTGAAATTCATAAGCAATATATTTTGCATTTAATTTTAAATTTTTCGTTTTGAATCAATCTGATGCATATTAAATAATAATTTGATTTCGGAGTAATATTTAAATTGCACACAAATTGTTATACTCTTGTCATTGACCAAACCAATGTTGTTCAAATAAATATTAGGCCTATAAGCAATTGACGATTATAGAAAATTGTATCATGCAGAAAACCTTGGGAAACTTGAACAAAATTTAATATTACACATAGGTCTATAGGTCTGATTTTTTTTATTTAGGCTAATGCGTATAATTTCATTTTAATAAATCTTTGTCAATTTGATAAATGATAAATGAAAAATGATAAATGATTTGAGAAATTATTTATATCAGCAGTGGACATATTTCTCTCGAAATTCAAGCTTCAATGTATGCATTTTAAGCATGAATTACTTCTAGGACATCTTAAACCAATAAAGTAAGACATGACAAGGTGATTAAAATTGTAGCGAGTCAGGATTTTGTGACCCGACTCACGGGCTCTGACCCGACCCGACCCATCAACTTTGCCAAAAAGTCGGACCCGACTCGACCCGCTCGAACTCTGCGTCACACTGTTTGTAAAATAAAAGTAAAGGACAACTTTTATTAATTGACCATAAACTCATCTACAAGTATAAAGTACAGTACTATATCACAATCTTTACAATACTTTATCTGTGCGTAACGCTCAATGCATTTACAATCCCAATGCTTTAGCTCAATGCATAAATTACAGAAATCCGATGGTTCATACGTGATAGGACTGTGCCTGCCTACATCCCTTCTCCTATGTGGCAATGACACTTGTCAAGGTGTTACACAAAATATCTCATACTGTCACAGAAATTACAGAATTTACTACTTAGGAATTATATCACCAAATATATCACAAGAGATCTCACAACAACACGCCAACCTGTGAAAGCATCACTGGTGCTACAGCATTTGCTTCTATATCCTTCAGCATGACGTCCGGAGTGACATCGGCAAGACCAGTTCTGCGCATAACTCCAGCATTGTTGATGAGCAGGTTCAATTCCTCGCCATTCAAGATGTTCTGAACCCATTCTATGGTGCTTGGATATTGAGCGTAATTAACTACATCTGTAAGGCATAGATTAAAATAATTAAAACTAATTCAACAAACAAAGACATGAACATTGAATCACTGGGCTAACAACTTCTCGAACTTGACATTTAAAAAAAAATAAACCAACATTAAAATGCTTTTAAAAACGCTGTGATGTTTAACTTTATAAGTTCATGCTATTATTGTAAATCCTAATAAAATGTTTATTTTATTTGATCAAGTTATACGTTGATTTATTTTAAGGTAATGAGATGATTTCTGTTCATCAGAGAACGTAATTCTGTGTTTTGATAAGGTTGTGTCGGCAAGCACAGGTTAACTCCACCGCCATGAAAACCAAAGAGAAGATGGTAGTAGTCTACGCTCATGCAACGGCTCTCATCAGACTACTGGTCCTCAGTCGTCTCTTGCAATATTAGCGGAGAAAACAACATTTCCAATTCACTTCATTGAGCTGTGTGGACTTTATCCCCAGCCTAAACACTGTAGCATTCTCCATATTCTCCCTGACCACAGGGCGAATTGTCCCCCATACCACAAGGGAGAATATACACTTCATAAGTAGAAGAAAACAAAATTGTAAACATTAGAATAAAAGGATTATAGGCCTACTTAATACTACAGACTTAGTATCATATTGAGAATATGTTGTTCCATAAATAATAAATGAATACATTACCGAGCTGATGAATATGTACCGACGGATGATTCGCTGCAAGCTCTTGCAGCTCCTAAGTGCAACAAATGAACTCAAATAAAAACGCAGTGCTACAATTCATAAATATACAATATTACACATAAAACTGTCCAATATATCATTTATACATACCGTACTGTATTGCATGAAATTTATATCACAGTGTACATTATCCAGAATTATATTCTACATAATGCATACATAATATTTCAGAGATATACAATACCATAACTATATCAATAGAAGCAATAACAGAAACAGAACTCTCACCTTGGCAGCCTCAGGCTTACGGCAGGTGGCAAAGATATGCTTCGGTGGATGAGAAATTGCGACAAGTTGTCGGACGAGCTCCAAGCCGATGCCACGGCTCACACCGGTTATAAACACTGACTTGATTTGCAAATTAGCCATCCTTCATCAACAGCAAATCCTAATTATATCTAACAGCGAATAAAACAGCACAAAGTGCGGTAAATCATTTAATACAACTTAATCATTCGTGTAGGTTAAATAAATCTATCATGAAATTATCACATTTAAAGAAGCTATCCATCATTTATCTGCCAAACCGTCAGACGCTTAGCTCAATTGGATTCCTTGTGCTCTTCTAAAAGGAACAATGGTTATTCACATATTAATTCTTTTAACACCGTGACTCGAGCACATTTCTACTGAATCTAGAGCTTTAACTCGCATCAAGTAACAACTCATCGTATTCTAAGTACTTTTTAATCTATCTGATCACCTTGCACTGTCTATACTTGCTATTAGGCCTACATAAAAGCTTGGTTCGTGCTCATTTGCAGTATATTAAGTTAATCTGGAATCCATATACTATTGGCTTAGTCTATGATCTCAAGTTAGGCCAGAAGTAAGGTACTAAGCTGTCGAGTGCTTGCATACATCTTTCTTACAGAGAGCGATTAGTCAATCTCGATCTGCCAACTTTGACATTAATACGAGCAAGACGCCGCAAAAGGTGACATGACAGAACATTTTAAGATTCTACATGATCATTTTATGATGCACGCAAGAAGAACATATCACGAGCTGTGGGGGAGCTAAGCCCAACAACTATTTGACAAAAAAATGATGCTAAATTCTCCCTCCCTCGGTCGTCAGAGTCTACATTTGAGAAAATTCTTTCGCCGGCTTGTCAAGTCTCCCCCCCCCCCCCATAAACTTTCTAAAGCTGCTTATGATGCCGCAACAATTGTTCCAAACTTGCCTACGTCAAGTTACCATGCAACTCGTGGCAACTCGCTTAAACTATCGTATTTGTCGTCGCAATATGATTTAAGAAACCATTTGAATCTTGTTTTCACAGGTGCTGGGTTTTCGAAATTCTCTTTCAGATGCAACATTACAACTGTTGAGCATCACGTTCATCAAGTTGTCACCACATTCATCACCGCATTCACAGAAAAAAACGATAATTAACATGCAAATGACATGTAATTAATTATTCATCTAATTAATTACCATGTCAATTATTATTTCCGGTAAATGTGGTAAATTGTGATGAAAGTGATTACAACTTGGTCAACGTTATAACATCTTTGTCAGCTAGTAGTTTCAACAATAACTTAGATAACTCTTGGGCAAAGGAACTTATAGCAATGCATTTCGACTGACTGAACAAACAAACTTAATAGAAAATTAGAATAAAATAAAATAAATGATCGGATTATGTATATTATTTTATATATTATTTTTCAAAACGTAAACATTGAGCAGAATTCAGTGCTTCCACGAGCCTATGGTCATTTTACCTGACAGCATGTTCAAAATTACCTGGTTTGCACACAAATTACCTGGCACCAATTGAAGCAAGAGCAATAAGCTGATTTTTTGGCTCGCTTCGCTTGCAATCTCCTTTCTCTCGTAATAATTACAAACAAATGAACGATGACATTGCGGGGATCTGAATATATAGCGACTCACCAATTTGTGCTAAAAACCTCTAAAAGGGATTCCGAGGGGATCGATGGGGGCCGTGGCGAAGAATCGGAGTTTCGGAGAGAAAAATTACGTGATCTTTGATAGAGAAGTAAAATGGTCGTTTATTAATAAGCCATTGCTGTCAGGGTTGCCTATAAACGGTCCCTACAAACAAAGGCATCCTTTAAATTCTATGCTTGATTACCGTAACTGTATATTTTATTGTTTGTGAGTTGATGAAAATAAAATATATAGGCCTACTACTACTTCACGTTCCTAGCGTTCCTGCTGCATGGAACAACACTCATAATTACAAAGCAATTAATCTAATTTATTATTTATGCTTCGTGCATTGAAGATTGAAGAACAAACTATGGTCAGCATTTTCAATGTGAGGACCTATGCCAATAAATTTACTCAGTGCGCGATCTGCAGTCGTGACACCGATCGAGATGGCTCTTACTTTGTGAAGATGAATTACAATCTTTGATGTACTAACTTCGAGCGCATTGTTAATTTGTTATAGAGGCTATTGTCTATAATTCTGCCCAACTTGGCATTAGATAATGCTCGATCCTTATTATTCTACTGATCGAGCATCATCTGATCCCATTGTGAGCAGAATAGCTCGTGAATCAACCTGAGACTATTGTTTAAATTCTGATTCTTAAATGAGTTTAAATTCTAGCTGATTGATACAAAACAGTCATTCTCTGAACTTTACAGGTCATTCAAATATTACGTCGCGCAGGAGGGGGAGGGGGGGGGGTCGTCAAAGTGTGACAATTTGTGACAAGGGGGGGGTAAGCCCGACGTGACGTCACGCAAATTGTTATCAGAAATTTTGGATCTTTTTTGGAAATTTTGTTGTTTTTTTATCGATCGTCCCCCCGCTCGTCAGAATTTTTTCACTCAGGGGATGGCCCGGGGTTGAGATTTAATTGTGACGTCATTATTTATGGAGGTCGCAAGGAGCGACAGATTGTGACAAGGGGGAGGGGTGGGGGTGAAAAATGCTGAAAAATGCGTGACGTACATATTATGAATGACCCGGCCCGGCCCTTAATGCCATATATGGCATTAAGGAAGCTTCTTTAAGATTTATAAAATTTCTGACCCAGACACCTGGAGAGAAAGATGATCAACAGGCTTTTCCCACGACTTTTGAACTGGGGGTGTAAAAAAAATTCTGGGGTGCAAATTTTTTGACCCACAATTTGTTTGCGAGCGGGGGGGTAGAGGCGGGCCAACTTTTGTCAATGTCAAATTTCAAAAATGTCGTGAAAATTATAACACCCCAGCGGGGGTTTTGTGAAAATTTAACTGGGGGAGTGTCAAGACTTAACTAAGGGTTATATGGAAAGTCAGGCTTGTCACACTTTGATACAGGACGAGGTTATCGGTCGACTATCCGCAACTTACAGAGACATTTAAAAATGGCGTATTGTAAATAAGATGAACAAGCAGGAGGAGTCATCGACCTGCCGTCAGGCACTGCCTAGTTACATCTATATCTCAAGATTTGCACAACCGCATTGACCTTAGATAGTATCAAGTCTTCTTTGATCTACGATTGGAATGGACGTATCTGTGCCTTATACAAACGTGGTTTAGCCGCGGTACTGTTGTGATACGTATAATAGTGAAGCTATTTTCTAGGAACAAAGTTAGAAAAAGTAATTTATACGAATATTTTTGATTTTACGGTTCATATTTTAGGCTGTTATTAGTTGTTTGTAAGTGTTGGTTTTATGATACCAAGAATCAGCGTGAAGTGTGAGCTCGCATAAAACTGCCTAGTATTTCATGTATGATATGGACTGAGAGTGATGACGAGTTATAAAGGGCGTGACATCTCGGAAATGATGCATAGTTTGATTTAACGTGTGGCAGGTGTTAGTAATTAAAGAAACAATCGGCTTCCGGCATTGAATAGTAGTGTCCACATTTGAAAGTTGTGATATTTGCTGAAATGGCTAACGACGGCTCAGCACAGGAGTATTCGAGTGCAGAATATGACGAGGAAGAAAGCCCAACAGCGAGTGAAGCGTATCCAGAGGACAGTCTTTCTCCACGTACAGTTAAGGTTCGAAAGTTAATTGTCATTAATCTGTGTTTTTATTTTTCTTCAAGCAGTATATGTTGGTTGTTATGATTCTGCTTATGATCTGTGAACAGTTTTAGGTACCGGTATAAAATATTGTGAAACACTTTCTTGGGTTTATTTGAATAAAATTTGAAATGCAATGAGAATTTGGGAAGCTTGCGATGATGTAACATCGTGGATTGACAGTTGATTGGTTGAACCTGTGAGTCAGTGATGTAGTCAAGGCAATTTTCTCATGGCCAAGGCAAGGCCAAGGCATTCATTGTCAAGGCAAGGCAAGGCATTTGGAAAACTGGTCAAGGCAAGGCAAGGCAGTAAAGTACGCAAGGCTGCATTCAAGGCAGGAAATTATACATTCAAGGCAGTATTTTGCACGATCAAGGCATGTTTTTCAAGACATTTTTTTCCAAGGCAAGGCAAAGCATTTGGGATAATGGGCCAAGGCAAGGCAAGGCAGTAAAGTGCCGCAAGGCAGCCTTGAGGCAAGGCATTAAAGCCAAGGACTACATCACTGCTGTGTCTATTGTTAATGTGAAATAAACCTATTGTGGTAAATAAACGAAGAAACGTTAATGAATGTTGCTTAAATTAATTATTGTGAATATAGAAATGAAATGTTTCAGTATCAGATTTTGTTTACATTGGTTTCGTTTTGTAAGTGTTGTTTTACGTGGACAAGATGTTAATTGGCTGTGCCAATTAACATCATGTGTAAGTTGGCTGTGCACTTCTTTTCTCTCGCCAGAACTAGAGCCTGAGCTGTTGGTGCCTTTGGATTGATTGATTATATACAATTTATAGAATGCCATTACATAACCCAAGTTATCACAAAGTAAAGTAAAGTAAATTAACGTGTACATTTGGAAGTAGGAATTTTAGGCATCTCTGTGTCCATTTCATGATTAATATAAAACATAATAAACACACATGCAATTAACTTAACTAATGCTTCCAGTTATTTTAACCATGTAGCCTAATCATAACAAGGACGTGGTACGAAGTCACTCGGCAGTTACAAAACAGTTCAAGGCCATTAAGATCGACGATAGAACCTGCAGTACAGTAAACAGTTAATAGCCAATAGTATGATCTAGTAAAGAGTTCTGATTTCAACAATGAAGAATATACACTTATACAGCCAATGACTGTGCAGACTTCACATGCTTTGGCAAACTGTTCCATGCATCGGGATTAGTACACCAGAAACTGCATTTTCTAAACCTATTAGTACACCACGAGAAGTTCTCAATGGTGATATTTGCGGCTGATTTCTGTATTTTTTAGAGTTTCTTGAGTTGTGTTCAAGAGCTAATCGAGTGATCTCCAAAATTGATCGTGAGCTGTTAATATATAATGATACTAATTGGTATAACATCTTTAAACATAACAGTTTGAACTGTTTTTCCTACATTTGTGCTATTATGTTGTGATGAATTCAGCGCCATCAGCAAAAGAGTTTGAGGATGAACCGGAATGAATTGTTTGAACTTCTCTGCAACATGGAAGGCGAATTGCAAGCGAAGGAAGTGGCCATTGCTGCTTTGCAGGTAAGGAGAATTGAGTGTTGATTACAGCAGTGACATTTAATTTTGTGTATGATAAAATGATATATATATATAGGATGGATAGCATTGGATACAAATATTGTTGATACTGGACATTACAAGTTGAAGACATGTTCTAGATGACTTTGTGTAATATTACAAGACAATACAATACAATACAAAACTTGATAACAAGCACAGGTTTAAACGGAAGAGCTGAAGAGCTATTAACTTTGATTAAATGTGCCAAGTCTTTCGATTAACATTTCATCAAAATTAATATCCAAATTCATTAAACCTATGACATGTCCATTGTCTTGCACCTGTGCCGATTTTTTCCGCTAACGAGACCTCTGAATTGTAATGTTTCAGTGAAGTTTTTTTATTGTTGGAAGCCTGATTGTAGAACTTTGTGTAAAGTGTATTATAATGTTTACGATGAAGATGAATGCGGTGATGTTTATTCAGATAATCATAATTGTAATACTAAATGATATTTGTCATATGTGATTCAGACCGAGAAGGCGAAGCAGTTTCTCTTTCAGTCAAAGTATGGCTGCTTCAGTCCGTCGAGCCCTTATCACGCCTTGCAGAGAGATTCCACTCAAAAACCGGAGAACACGGATAACATGAAGTCCGCCTTCGATGAACAAATGAAGCTGCTGGAGAATTTTGTTCGTGCGTCCAACTCGGGACAGCTGCGTACGAGACTCGAGCTTAGTTCCGTTGAGAAAGAGCGTCAGAAAGTACGTTGGATCATTTGAGTGTTTATTCAGATTGCTTGATAGCATATTTGGGTGTTGGCAATCTATTATTCTATGAGTTTTAATATAAATTTGTTTAGATATACTTTCTAAACTAATTTTTATCTGAACAGTAAGAATGTAGCTAACAGTAACGCAGTAAGGAAAGCACCCGATGGTAGATTGCAGTATCAGCTCTAAAGTTTTCTATTCGTGTACACAGACAGTGTACAGTACTTACACTTGGAAGTTACATGCACACTTTGAAATTGCAAAGATTAATTGTCTTTAGATTTTTATGCAAATCTGACTTAGTAGAGAAGGAAGATGATAATTAAGTCAGATTCTAGATACGGTAAGTATTTTATGATGGATTCCATGAATGATTGCGATGAGCTGCATAACTGTTAATTTATAAGCTTATATATATATCTAGAGGATTATATAAAGGTATTTTCAAAGCTTATACGTTAATAGAGAATCGGAATGTATATATGCTAATCTTAGGATTTGAGCAATGTGCAGTTCTGCTGTTAGATGACTTTATTTGCATATAGGTTTAATGTATTTGCCTGTAGATTCTTGTCATTACTCCCTTTCCATTATTTCTCCCATCTGGCAGTTTGCCATTGAATCACTTATCTAAAAAGTACTGTGATATTCTGCTCAGTTAGAACTCCCGCTGGATATAATTTTTTTAGTATATTTTCAGAAATTCTAATTTGAAAGCATTTTGCTCTCATATCGGGATGTTTCTCATACTATGATGTCTCATATTGTGATGTCTCTCATACTATGATGTCTCATATTGTGATGTCTCTCATACTATGATGTCTCATATTGGGATGTCTCTCATACTATGGTGTCTCATATTGGGATGTCTCTCATACTATGATGTCTCATATTGGGATGTCTTGGGATCTCTCACAGTCAGGTCTCGCAGCCTTGTATGGTGTGAGACATGGCCCTTGCCAAAGTCAGAGGAGTTGAAAGCATTTGAGATGTGGGCTATGGAGAAGAGTAGAAGGAGTAAGTTGGCAAGACAGGAAAACCAACGAACAAGTGCTACATGATGTGGGAGAAAAAAGAAGTTTGGTGCAAGCAGTCGTAAAGAGAAAGAAAAACTGGATTGGACATGTGTTGAGGGGTGAGGGATTGATGAAAGATGTGATAGAAGGC
>JAQFYQ010000016.1:0-28038 GCA_034694885.1 Buchholzia appendiculata | reverse complement strand
TCCATCCATTCGTTCATTCATTCATTCATTCATTCATTCATTCATCCATTCATTCATTCATTCATTGCTTATAATAAGTAGATTACTCAGTAGCTTTGCGCGCACCCAATATTACAGCCTATAATGAAAAATCTACTGCATACTGTATATTATTTTTGAATCATATATTTTAAGAAAATTTCTGAATTTCCTGCTCAGTGACATACAGCTCTAGCAATGACGCCAGTGATTATGAGGCAGATGACGTCATCGCTAGCCGCCCTCGCACTCTGTAATTGTTATAATTACGTCACTGAGGACGACTCGCAAGATGGCGCCTGCGCTCTACTTGTCACCGCGGTACTGGAACAAATAAGATCAAGCGTCTCTTTTCCTCCTCTTCAGTAAGATAAGATAACTTGGTTTCACGAAAGCCATCAGCCTCGCTGTTTGATCTCACACGGATGCAATTATTGCAAGCAAGTTATTTGGCCAGCCAGGGCCGCATGTAAAGAGGGAGAATATACGGGTTCAAGGCCCCCGTGAAATGATTTTTATTCTTAAAATGGTACAGGCTCTGACCGCGGCCAGGCTCCCCTTTTTAAATGGCAAGAACCTCTCCGAAATTCAATTCTGGTTACGTGCCTGCGGCAGATAAGTAAAGAATGCTCAAAATGAAAATATCAACGCAATGCAAAATTTTCGAGTCATCGTCGTCGTCGTCATCATCATCATCATCATCATCATCATCATCATCACCATTTGTCTTCGTCTAACATAAGGGTTAAGGTTTTCCATATCTTTCTGTCCCGCATATTGTTCGCTTATTTTCTCATATGCATCAACATTCGTCCACATTATGGTGAGGTCCATTCACGTTAGTTTATGAAACTTTGTACCAACCGTAACCCAACAAATGTTCGTCAAGTCGTCGGAAATCAAATGAAATTGCAATGAATGAACGGATTGATTGAACAAAAATCGCACATCGGAATTTTCCAATTGAGTATTTCTTGATTGAGCTTAGAATAGCGCTCATGCAAGGCCGTGTTTACTGGAGGAGGCGGCGCTGCGAGCTCAGCCCCAAATGTTCTTCTTCTCGTGAAGCGCAAATTCTTTGTCGCTACCAACCGCCCAACACCCTCAACCTGCTTGACAGAAATATTTCCCTGAACCCTTCTCTGAAATTAATAATTAGAAAAACGATCGTTGACATTTTTCCAACAGAAAATTCTCTCCGAAACGGAAATCTGGGTACGGGCCTGAAATTCCCTGAATTCAGGATATACACGGACGGACAAACTTATACAGAATAAAAAAGGGAGCTAACCATTCGTTGTTATTACACAAAAACATTAAAACAGTCCGAATCGCTGACGTGTTAAAGCATAACACTACGGTAACCTAAAGTTAGCAAACGTTTGAGCCAATAGTTGTAGAAATACTGCGAACACTTCTGCTCTACTTCAAACTGCAATGTAGTTTCGATTAAGCAAATTTAATATGAAATAACATCAGAGTCTTATTTAAGAGCGCGGGTTCAGCCCCCGCCCCTCCCAACTGATCTTGTTGGAATGCTGTGTGTTTGGGTTTCTGTCACGTTCACCGAACTTCCCTCGTTCGATAAACACATTTCCCAGACCCCCATGAATGAAACTTCACAAAAATGTAGGCTAGATAAAATGTTTATGAATGTCGTTGAAAATACTGAACGGAAAATTCCCGTCCGAAATGAAATCCGGATTAAGGGCTTGAAGAACGTTATAAATCACCGAACGTGGCGACGTCTCTGTTTACCATAGCCAGGTCGACATGGCATTTATCTGTCAGTCGGTATCTTTAATACGTCTTCCTAGCAATCCAACGGAAGTACTTCAAACTTGCACATTCTACTATCTACTATCTAGTCAGTAGTGTAGGCGCCATAGCTTACATGGCTTCTTTTATCTGTATGCATTCGTTCAAGGGCTAACGGGCAAAGTGTAATATAGTTAATGGCTCTTGCCTTAGTCACGCATTCACTAAAAATGTATCAAAAGATCTTTATCATTCGGTATAAATATCAGACTAATATGCATTAATATATCTATACCGTGTTCAATAAAGATCCAACCCTAATGTACTTCACTTTAACTTTGGCAATGTTTAACCGATATTCGTCAAATTTAGTACTGAGATAGAGAAATCAAACTCCTCCTGTTGTTACGAAAACTGAAACAACCACTACCTAATTTGCCGTCACAATTTTGTTGACAACTGATGACGTCACAAAACACGCTCGCACACAGGCTGTTATTCTGCGTCTCAACAGTTTCTTAAAAAGATGGCGCCGATGAAGTTAAACACAATATTAAATGTTTACGTACAATTATGAAATACTCCGCAATTCGTTTACTAAAAGAATTTCCTAAAAAGGCGCTGTTCGCTTGAAGGATTAAATTATTTAATTCGTCAGGTAGACGCCACGGTGAGAGTGGAGCGTCGACGGTCGAGCTGATAGTGGAAGACATCGGACTGTGAGAACTACTGTTAATATTGAGAACGTTGAAGCCCTAATTTTAAGTCAAGATGATAAATTTCAAACCCATCAAACAAGGAGACAAATAGCAAGACAAATGAACAAATCAACTGGTTCTGTGAACAATGCGTTAACGCGAGAGCAGGGCACTTTGAACACAAACTATAATTCTTATTGTTAAGTCAATTAATTGAACAACAATAATTTCAAATTTAAAAAAAATCGATTGATATTTGTCGAAGATATGATACAATAACACTATGGTTGGATTTTTATTGAACACGGTGTATAATATTCATTAGTCATGATGGTCGACCAACTGCAAGCGTTGCATGACATAACTCGCCGACTCTAGCTGTAACAGATTTACTTCAAACTTTACGTTTCTCGGTTTATGCACGCTAGTCTGTACTTTGTACAGTAGTAGTTTGTACTTTGCACAATTTAGTTGTAGTTTGTACTTTAATATACAGTAGTAGTTTGTACTTTGTACAAGTAGTAGTTTGTACTTTGTACAATTTACAGTAGTAGTTTGTACTTTAATATAAAGTAGTAGTTTGTGCTTTGTACAAGTAGTAGTTTGTACTTTGTACGCTAGTAGTTTGTGCACGCAAGGCGGTCGCCATTAAAAAAAATTAGTCAACAAAGTTAGTCATACTGTATCAAATGTACTTTCAGTTCCTCTATCCATGCACTCAAATCGTGAAATCGAAATACACGTGGGCTCTGTAGGCCGACCAATAGCTATTACAGCGAAACAAGAACTTGCAAAGCTTATAACGCTTGAAGATGTGAATCTTTAGTCGATATTTAAGTACTAATCGCAGCGTTTTATGTGGATTATCTTTCGACTACCGCTCAACATACGAGGTCGGCTCCTGCAGTAGTTCGGTAAAATGGAATCGTACAATGTCGTTCAAATCCTCCTTTGCTTTTAATATATTACGTTTATTTTGCATAAAACATATATTATGAACAAGATAATCGCATACAAACAAACTTAATATCAATATAAAGTAGAGTAAATAACAAATCAGCATGGCGCCACTGAACATGATAGTCAAAGGCAACAATTCTGTCAAATTAATGCTGTTTGACATTTTGTCGACATGTGCATAAACAATGGTTCTGTGTTTAGAAGCCGCGGACCTGTAATTGTAATTCTAATGATTCAAATTATAGCTGACACGGTTTGTCGCAGGTTCTGTTCAGCCACTGAACAGAACCTGTATTCATCAAATTCATCATTACACTCAGATTCACTCATGTACTTTTGGAAGTGAAGAATTGCCTCGGGGTATGTGGTATTGAGGTCTTCTGTGTAGGTTTTAACCTGGCTCTCTGCCGTATCCCTCAGTTGGTCAACGTTTGGCATTTTTTAAAGGAAGCCGAATTTTGCAGAAGCTGCATCATATGCTTCAAGCCTGTTCTGAAGCTCTGCTAACAAGTGGTCGATCATGGGAAGAAAAACCGTGACCTCAAAAAATTCTCCCTCTCTGAAAACCCAGAGTCGTTAAAATCGCCATCATTTTGACTGAGCTTCAAGCTTCTTTTTTTCTTTCTTTCTTTCTTTCTTTCTTTCTTTCTTTCTTTCTTTCTTTCCTTGGGTATCTTCCTAGTAGACCTTTTCATTTTCAAGACCTATTTTGTTCTTCCCTAATTTCTCTTCAAAAACCTCAAAAGCATCTCTTAAACTGGTGACATAACTATTCAATGACCTTAAGAGCTTCTCGGTTTTGTTCAGAACCTTGTTTGTACTCTACAACTTTATGTTTGTCTGGTAAAACCTTTCCATGACGACAGACATGAACACCAGTAAGCTGCAATTTTTCAAGGTATTCATCTTGGACAAAATACCCTTTTGTCTCCTGCCTTGGTTTTGCTGTTTCGTCCAGGTTGTCTGTAAAAAATGCTCTAAAACTATCCTTACCTTTTTAATATCCAAACTTTAGTGCATTTGAAGCATGGAATTGGTAAGTCCATATCTAGTGTCACTCAGGCGTTTAACAACAGCAGGCCACCAAGGGCATTGGCTAAAAGTTCCCACCGATGAATTGATGCACTGAAAATTCTCTATCATTCTCTATCAATTCTCTATCAATTCAATTAATTCTCAATTCAATGCAACTCAATTCTATTCTATTCTCAATTCAATTCAATCTCAATTCAATTCTCAACTCAACTCAATTCAATTAATCAATTCTCTATCAATTCAAGGAAGTTTGAAGCAGCAAACATGCAATACACATCAGAATGGCCGACCAGTTTGAAGGAATGTGCGAATTAAGTTATTTCAATTTTGTGAGGCGATTGGACGTTTATCAACAATTGTAATTCACTTTTTGCGCATTTATTTACATTCATTCTTTTAGTGAAAATTTCATGGTGGGTGATCATGGGCCCCTGCTTCTGGTGGGCCCTGAGGCTTCAGCCTTTTCAGCCTTATGGATAATACGGCCCTGGTTCTGTTAATAAAGTTTCCAGTTGAAGAGATTCGGCTGAACCCGTGAGCTCGAGGTAGTTACAAGGGAAGAAGGGAAAAAAATCAGAAGAGGAAGATCTGGGCGAATCTTCTACGTCTAGCTTGTTGACAAATACCTACCTGTATATGGTCTTGCGTTGATTGGTCTGCAACACCTGGTTGTTTACACGACGCTGCGTAGGCCTGCTGCTTGATTGATTGATACGAGTGAATCTTCTCATTCACCTTTCGCTGCGCTTCGCATTGTTTTACTGCTCTTAATCAACACAGCTGTTTCTAACTATAAGCCTTTAGCTATAAGCCAGCCTAGGCTTATAAGCCAAGCTGCAAGCTAGACAGGTAACGCCTGTATTGTCGTACAGCTAAGCGTACAACTCACCTGTGCGGCGTGAGGCCTGCGTGCACACTGGCCTCTGTACTACAGGCTGAATAAACAAGACGACGTGTGACTCAGAAACTGAAGTTAAATATAACCGTACGCAGCGAAGCTTTGTTTTCACTCAGAGGGTTAATCGGACGATTTGAATTTCTACTGTTTTATACTAATCATTGGAACGTGACGAGGGAGATCAGAGGAAGATGTCATCAGATAGAGGTGAGCTTGACACACTTGTTACAATGTTTAAATATTGTTGCTTATAGCAGATATTATGTTTCCCGTCGACTCCATTGTTGTATCGATTGTTGCTAGTGTGGCAAAGACTAGAGCATCAGAATGTCAATACTGAAAATGTCACCTGTTATGTTCTATTATGAGGTGTATGATTTAAACCGCATATACAAAATACAATCTTAGTGGCACATAAACGTACCTGTTCTAGCACGTGTCAGCTTTAAAATTGGCCCATTAGCGGTCGGTAGTGGTTGAACAGTAAAGCAGGAGTGATTACGAACATATTTGTAGACTGTCAAAGCAAAGACGCTTCAGTTTAGCACGTTTCCGTTTTCTACCTTAATCTGTGCAGCTTCTTAACTATATTTGGATGTCCCATATTCTTACAATAGCATTGGCAGTTAGTTAGATAACAAATCATGAATGTTTGGTTAAACAAACTAGCCAATAATTGATACACAACTAGTAGTTATGATTTGTGATTTCTGTTTTATGATTTGACAATTTATGATTCATGTTTTATGATTCATGTTTTATGATTTGTGATTATTTTGTTGTTCAGAATCCGAGGGAGATGAAGACGAATACTTTGACCCGGATGACTTAACGGAAGTTCATCAAGCAATTGTCGATGATGACGTTGACTTGGTTTGTTTTTTATTTTATCTTGATGTGTTGTATAAGGTGAAGAAAGTTTACATGATTTATATTCTATGTTGATGAGGTACAATACTTTGAAACTAATTGGCGTCATGTTGATCTGTAACCTGGGAATCCACCATAACCTGGATTCCATTTTTTGTACATCCAAAAGTGTTTTGGAGGCTGGACATACTCCTTATGACGGATAAGTTTCCAGGTCAGACAAGTTTAAATGTCAGGGTTAGATATCACCAGTATGTTCTTAACTGCAATAGAAAGGAAATATGTCCGAGCTCTGCTGAGTATGATGCCCTTCCTGACACGAATAATCTAATGACTTGTAGATCACAGGCAGAAACACAATGAGTAAAAGGCTCAACACAGTTGATCTTAACCTCAACATCTCTCATCACATGAGCCAACATCGTTGAGTGAAATTTTATTACTGAGTAAATAACTGATTCTTGTGTTGATCTTATCAAGTTCTCTATGAAGGTAATACATGATTGATGGCTTGATGTATTAAAATATGTAATTTAACTAGCTAGATTCTTTCTATAGTTAGCATGCTGTAATGTGTTATTTAAATATTGCAGAATTTACGAAGCTTTGAAAGAAAAGAAAAAATAGGAAATGATGCTTCAATTAATCAAATTGAGGATCACTTTAGTGCCTTTTGATGTCACAAGTGAATATTTTAAGATGCTGTTTCTTGGCATTTGTTTTTAATATCCTTATTGATTGATTAATTGATTTAGTTCGATTCTGTTGTATTTCCGTTTAAGGAAATCTAACAAAATGCAAATAACATGCAAAGCGGTATGTATAATTTATAAGTAAAAAAGTATGTAAATATGCTATTTTACTTATTATACATCCCACTCTGAATGTTATTTGCATCTTGTAAGAATTATTCAAATCTGGACGCTTACCATCATAATCCCTTTGTTTTGGTCTAAGATCTGCCAGTCCTATTAGAATTACCAGCTGACATGAAGCCAAAGCTTGATTCATTGATTCTATTATGAACAGTAAGCAGACCATGAATTTATCTTTTTGAAAACATGTTTAGACGTTCAAAACATGTTTATGCAATGTTTAAATTTGTGAATTTCGATTTCTTAGATCCAAGTACGACGCACAGTTCACAGCTTAGTGCAGAACACATTAAATGCATGGAAATACTCAAGAGCTCTTATCTCACTATTTCTTCTAGTAGACTTATCTGTGTATCAACCTGTGCGATATGAATAGGCTTTCTCTGCATTGAATGAAGACTACTCATCAATGATTTGCTTGTAAAGTTCGGTTATAAAAGTTGCTATTATTAGATTGTTGAGAACGTTCTTAATTAGCTCGAAGAGTGGCTCTTATTAGACTCACATGATCAGGAATTCCTAGTAATATACCTCGGAGGATTTGTTTACCCAGATTGTCGTTGAGAAATGTGATAATTTCTGAGACGCATTAGCATAACTTGACGACCGTTACCACGTGTTAAAACCAGACTGATTATAATTTATTCTGTGTAAGCAAAAACGAGTAAAAGTTAAGGTAATTAAGTCAACAGCCGAGGCAGATAATTATGCACAAGCTTTGCTAGCTAGCAGTTATGTAACCGTTGTTAAAGGCAACTAAAAAGAGCACTGGGTTCACTGATTTGCTTATTTAATAGAATGCATAATAACATCCAAAACCAGGGTATACTTTAAAACAGTAAACAATTCTAACATTTTGTGTTCGAATTTGTGGCATTGAAGATTTATACTTGTGAAAATGTTAAAGTTGAATGTTTAAAAAAATTGTAGCATTTATCTAATGATTTAATTACTAAACTAAGTGTGACATGTTTTATCATATTATTTGTAATTAAATAAGGTTTTATTAATTACATGATAAATTTATGTTCATTGGTTTTAGTTAGTGGTAACAATACACTGTAGCTGTAGGATTTTTTTAATGATGCTTGAAAATTGACAAATAAATGTTGTCTTCATTTTTCAAGCCAATTTTATAGTTCATTTTATATATTTTGTGCCTCCCGTTTGACTGAGACATTATTTTATGCGGTATGAAGTCATAAGATTTGAGTCTACACACACTGATCAGTCTAGATGAATATGTTCAAGTAGTCAAATCTCAATTGTTCAGAGGTTGCTGCAATTTTGTACAGTCTGGATGGTTATCCTCTATCAGTTTGAACTGCATTCTTGTTGTTAGCATGGCTTGCTTATAACCATTGGGCCATTGGGCAAGAGTCCGGCCGACCTTTCTGTGTTTTGAAGGTCGACATCATAACAGTTCTTACCAAGCTCAGTTATAACTTTAAAACCTGATAATGGACACTTGAAACATATGTTATTGTTAACAATATTCGGCCAAGCTTATAGCATACTTGTTGTGGTTGGAAAGTTTTTTAGTTGACAGTCAGTATAAGATACAGGTGATACTAGTGGCGCCACTGTTGGTGGCAATTGGCAACTACTCTGGCTATGGCATTAGCTATTGTCAGTACATGCCAATGCAGTCACTCATAGCGCGGTAATGTGTCTAGGTTAAGTACATATTGTGAGTCTCATGACAAATGGATAAACAAGGCTCAATAAATCTCCTTAGTCGGCTTATAACCAATTTCACCGCTGTAAAACTCGTGATCAACGATCTGATTCAATAACATTGAGACTTGGATTTTTGCGTTGCAAATTTGAGAAGCAGATTTTATAATGCTGCAACCTGGATTTTGCCTACTAACTAAACAATTCTATTTGAACTTCAACCTAATATGAATTGTTCTGGACAAATGAGCCTTGTCTTTATGTGCAAGTTTTCTTTGAGCTGTAATTAGTTTCATTTAATGATTTTGTTGTTGTATGAGTGGCATGAACTTGTAAGCAATCCATGCCTCTAGCCCAGTAAGCTCGGGTCTCTCTGGGCTTGCATGTAATAACTTTATTCTGTTACAAAAAATTAATCTTGTGTTTTTTGTGCAGATTATTGTTTTATATTGATGTTTCATTTAATTAGTATCATTTATTTGATCACGATGAAACATTTGGGTATTTGATATTTATTGAAAGATTTATGTAAAATACAAAATTAATTAGGTAAACCAATATATAGACTGGCATATTGTGAAAAGAAGTAAAAATACTTGTCGAATACCGTACATTATAAACATTCAAAAACCAGCACATGACACCACTATAACGTCAATTTACTTGCTCTATATATAGCCATATATTTATCTTTAATACTATATTATTGTCAAGGGTGAAACATATCAAAAGAAAGCGATGAACATTTCTGTGGCAATTAGATTCTTACTTGTCCCTAGTAGCCTTCCCAATTAGCCATGCATTCATTCTATTTAGATTACAATTACTTAGTTTGAATTCCATTTTTTGCATTGTATTTTATATACTGCTTTTGTCAATTGTGGCACATGCGTTTTGGATAAATGAAAATTATGCAGATGAAACATTAATGCTATTTTTAGTACATAATAATTTTGTTTACATTTGTCGATATTTATTGTATTTGTGTTGTATTGTAATGTTTGTCATGCACGTTTGTCATGGAGATATTAATGCGAATACTACAGAGTTTGTGTGCAAGACAATGATTGAGATGTTTTGTGCATGTGTACAGCTACGTCAGGCGCTGGAGGCCGAGGTGGACATCAACAAGAAGTTCACGGAAGAAATAAGTGTGCAGCACGAGGGAATGACCCCTCTCGCACTCGCTTCAGCGCTGAACAAAGTCAAAGCAGTTCAGGTTGGACCATGCCTATTTGCAAGTAGTTGTGAAATAGTAAACTGCATTGATCTAGTAGTGATATAGTGAATTTATTCTCGGACTGAAATACTTGTTTTAAAATACTGTACTTAATTGAAATAGTTGGTTTAAAATACTGGACTGAAATATTTGATCAGAAAATACTTGACTGAAATAGTGGATTGATTGAAGGACTTATATGATTTGAAGTCCTATGTGAGGCAGCTCCGTAATCCAGAATTGATTGTAGCTGGTTTAATTGACTGAAAGAAAAGTTTTACGTTTATTTAAAACTAAGATCAAAACTAAGATCAAAATCAACGTCATATCATTTATCTTCCAAACTTGAATTAACATTAGGACTAAAATTATAGTGGGCTGGACGTTACCAAAATGTTTTGATTGTAAGCAAGCATATTCACGGTTCCGGATACCCTTCTGTTGCTAACTGTCTCGCTGCTCGCCTTGTGGAACAGTTCGTAGTACATTAGAATTGACATGAATTTATGCTTGATTTGTTTGAAGCTTATAATATAATTATACTGTCTCAATTTCGAATTGAGGAGACCAATATGACTTTTGGAGTTGAAAGTTTTAACTTTTTTCCTGTTCAAAGTGATTCTAATTATAAATATGCTTTAGGAAAATATATATTTAATATCTGTTTGAGGCAGCTTTCTACAGTATTTTTTCTTGTATATTATGGTTTTTCGACAAAGTTCTTCAAGGAGAAACGACAACTGTCTTTTATTCTCTTAATGTGCATTTGCAATATTTCATCTAATTATCTTCTGTAACTTTAATATAGCTTGGTTTCTTTATTTCATATAATTCTTTAATTTTGTTCGCTAGGTATGTATTGTCTGATTTTTATATTAATTGATATTGTTAAAGTTTATTGAGTTTAATGAGAAATGAAATGTGCGCAAATTTCTCTCTCATCATTGAATTAAATTATCACATATATAACAGTTGATTATTTAAATGCAGTTGCTGTTGACCTATCGAGCTGACGTCAACGACACCTTTGCCGCGCTCAAGACGACGGCGCTCATGACGTCATCATTCCACGGTCACACAGAGATTGTGCGACTGTTGTTGAAGAAAGGCGCGGACGTGAAAGCAGTGGATCTGCAGGGCAGCACGGCCCTAGGATATGCTTTCGGAGGTAAGGCAATGGTCGTTGATAAGATTATAGTCTTAGTACATGTAAATTATCACAGAAATTGTGTCCAGTCATTCGTCGTGAATTGCATTCAAAATTTATTCTAAAAGACTTGAGGTACAAATGAAAGTGCACTGTCCATAATATAAAAAATTAATGAATATAGATATTGTCTCAAAATTTGTCTTCAGAGTTGCATTTGAAAAAAAGAGTGTCAAAATCAGGTCCTGTCAGTAGTTCTCGAGAATGCCACCTGGGGAAAAGTCAGACGGACAATTCGAAACTCATTGGGGGAAATGATGTGGTTCCTTTGAAGTTGGTTCCCTCGGCATATATAATTGCCATTTAAACTGTGTAGCCTGAGTAATGCCTAATATGTTTTGTAACCTCACTAACAAAATTTTCCAATTCATCTAGAATTAGTGTGGCTTCAGTGATGTATATAGTGGTGTTTAAGATGAAAGTTCATGCCAGCTCCAAGGCTAGGCTTATCATCATCGTAATCAATACTTTCATCATCATCAAAACATCATCAAAATGATCATTGCTTACCATATAAATCAATATTAGAATTTTTAACTTTGTGGTTAAGTGCCATAGGTGAAAAAAATGAAAGCGTTTGGTTATTCAATATTAGGCCTACCAATGGGTGTTTTGCTATCATGCACAATGCACATGGACCTTGCGAGTCTCTAGCCCAAGTATAGCTTGTGAACCAGTTTTTTTTAAATGCTGCTGCAGACAAACTATCTTTGCTGATTTGATTCTCAGATTAGGACTCTATAGTAAACGTCATGGTGTGTGGGGTGGTTACAGTTTTAAAATATCGTATCATATATTATATAACATTTATATAGGTCTGTGGTTTAACCTTGTGATGAACGATGAACGTTGTGGTGACAATTCTGCTATCAAGAAAGCTTTATTGTTATTTGTGTTGCGCGATTAGGCTCGAGGGAACCGGCTGTGATCTCCCAGTTGCTGGGCGCAGGCGTGGACGTGAATCAGAAGAACATGCTCGGCATGAACGCCATCCTTCTTGTCGCCGGCTACGGAGACGACAAGATGGTCAAGATGGTCCTGGACGCAGGCGCTGATGCCAACGCGACGAACGACTTCGGTCACACGGCACTCCATCTCGCCATCGTCGGCAAGCGTTCCCAGATGAAGAAGATCACTTCCGGTCAGACAGGTCCGTACGGACTCAACAGACGCAACATTGACCTCGCTCTCAAGGAATGGGCGCGGCTGCACAAGGACGAGGTTCGCGGCAAGGACAACGAGAATGACCTTGAGAACGTCGGCAAGTTCATGATGAACATTGGAAGTAAACTGGACGATCCAGATAACGCTTTAGAAGATGACCAGGAAGCCATGAACAGAAGAGTCGAGGCGGTTTATAGATATCGGCAGGACAAATCCGAAGGTGTAAAGAGCAAGAGCAAAGGTGGAGGAGTGTTCGATACCTTTCTGTCCTGTGGTGGAAAGCGAAGCAAGAAGGCAAAACAGAGTTCTTCGGATTCGTCATCGAAACCGTTCGTTCCACCGGCCAATCAGCCGACGGAACGGCTTTCACCAGAAGTGGAAAGAGACGTGGCGGAACTTGTTGATCGATGCTCGCGTGTACTTAGACTCATCATCGATGCAGGCTGCAAGATAGACGCGATGGAGGTAAGAGTTGCATGTGCTATACAATTAATATCAGGTTAATTTCCTGTGTTGTTTAGGCACTTGTCTATGTTTACTATTATTTTTGGCTTAAACTGCTGATTCAGTGGTTGTTTAGATGTGGTTAAGTCGGTCAGAAAGTTCAATTTTTTTAATCAAACCTGATTTGCAGAATTTACAGATTAAGTAAATATTTAAGTTGCTTTACTAAAGTCTGTAGGCCTACATGAAAGAGCCTGTGAAACACAAATGATTATATCTCTATTGTTTTCTGCAAAATTTAAATAAGTAGGTTTCAGTCACTTACTGCTCTGATACTTTTCACATATTGGGTTGACATTAAGGGGTTACAGATGAAACGACTAAAAAGGCCCCAAATTTGATAATTAAAAGGATTTTTCTAAATTCTTGTCAGAATCTTTGGTTGTATCGGTATTGGAATAATGATCTCTTTACTCCCAACTCGCAGAGTGTAAAAAATCAGTTGTATTGTAAACAACAATTTGGTGTACAAATTCAATCCAATCAAACTGCATGTTTAGATTACTGTCATATCCATTTTAAATTTGAAATTAGGATCACATGATGGTGCTAAATTTCTAACCGGTTATAAACTTCTCTGAATTATATTTTCTACCTGTTTAGTTCAAATCAATAACTAAGCAGTTGAGGTCCCTCAACAGACAGAAAATGTCTCTGAATAATTATCGTCTTTTACCGTCCAGATTTGATTTTTCCCACGCTAGCACCGAAGCTTCAGTATATGGCCCTGGCTTAGCTAAAGGGCCATGTATGAAGTAATAAATAGCTTTGTTACCAGCTATACTGAATGTGCATTGTAAGTTCTTCTTCATTGCTATGACAGAAAACGTTTGGCGTGACTGCTCTGGACATGGCCATACTTCTTGGTGACGTGGAGTCCACAGCTGTGCTGATGGCGGCCGGAGCCGACCCGTCACATCTCATGAAGATGTTTGCCATGTCGGACGTGTACGAGATGATCGTGCTCGCGGACAAGAAGCGCGCCAAGGACATCATCTTACACGACAAGGATGTCGACGTCAACCAATCCTTTACGCAGTTTAATGCAACACGAAGGAGGGGAGACGGAGCGACGGACAACATTCGCTCGGACGGACTCACTCCGCTCGCGGTTGCTGCTCAGATGCCGGACGCAGACATTCTTGAGATCATGAAGATGCTCGTTAAGCAAGGTACAAGGCAATGAATAGGAGTTCCGTCATTTAGTATATGCTGCTATTACTGACATAACTATCAACATAGCAATGATAATTAACAATGATAATAGCATGACATAACAGAAGTTTTAAAATAGTTTTAATGTTGGTTCAATTTTGTGTAATTTCTTTGAATCTTTTTCATTTTTTGTGGTGGAGGGCAAGGGAAATTTAGTGTTTATTGTAGCGCAAGTGTAAGATCGACTTGAAGACGTGGACGATTGTTTTTTTTAATCTTCTATGCAGAAATTGTTACAATGCATGCAAATTATTACACTACTATGCATGCTTCTTTATAAATATATATTTTACTTGAGCTTTTTTCAAGATTCATCCAGATTATAGGGTTTAATTAAATATGTGGGACCCATTGTGGGTAACCTATTACAAATTCTATAATGTCATTCATAATTTTTTAAATATTTATTACATAACTTAATAACAATTCAACATTATTTTTAAATACAGGTAACATTGACTTGCGAAAACTAAATAGCAATTTAAACTGTGGAATCATTTCCATGTCAGTTAAATTTCTTGTCTGTGGATTCAGGAGCGGATGTAAACAAAGTGGGTTCGGGAGGCAGCTCCCCATTGGCCGAAGCATGTCGGAGTGGCAACCTCAAGATGGTACAGTTTCTGGTCCAGCAGGGAGCAAACGTTGAAACAGTTAACCCAGAGTACAACGGAGCGACCGCATTGGCTGTCGCTGTCATGAATAAACATGAGCCGATCGTTGACTTCCTTATACAGGTGATTTCCACTGACTTTCTGCAAAGGATTCTATATATTTTTGATTGTCCATTCAGATATACATGCTACTAGTGCTTTTACACATTTACTGAAAGCAAAATGTCCTAACTCAACAAATTGCATTTTTGTTATAGCATTTCTTGAGTCAATTTTACACTGGGCATAGTGTTGCAACTACATAAACACAGTGAGATAGTGAGATATAGAGAACGACTTTGTACGATCTATGAATTTTCTTAATATATTCAGGCAAGAATATTGTATCTAAGATGGAACAAGTTTGTCTTCAACTTTTATTGATAGTTTGAGAGAAAATATGTAATCGTTCAGAGCAAATAGGTCTATCTCGTGTTATGTTATGTTGTAAGCAGTGAAGTAGTCAAGGCATTTTCGCAAGGCCAAGCCAAGTCCAATGCATTCTTTTTCAAGGCCAAGGCAAGGCATTTGGAAAATTGGTCAAGGCAAGGCAGTAAAGTGCTTCAAGATAGCCTCAAGGCATGAAATTAAGGCCAAGGACTACTAAAATGATATGGTCAAAGCATTTTTTCAAGACCAAGCCTTTTTTTCAAAGGCAATTTTTTTCCAAGGCAAGTCAAGGCATTTTGAAAATTGGGCAAGGCAAGGCAGTAAAGTACCTCAAGGCAGCCTTGAGGCAAGGCATTAAGGCCAAAGACTACATCACTGGCTATGAGACATGATTTTTGATTGGCACGAGGTCAATACAAGTATGCGTGGTGCAGCTTTCAATGGCATCACAGACTAACACCAAATCATGTACGAGCATGGCCGTATGGGGTGGGTGGGGTGGGTTTTGTGTTGTCAAACCCCTCCCCCTTTAAATATTTTTCTTCTTTGACTTTTCTTATTTAACGTATACTGTAGTATAAAGTAAATCCGTTTACATTAGATTGTACTTTCAAATTATCTGAATAATGAAAATGGATTTATAATAACATTCTGAAGAAATTTTCCTCATTTGCCAAAAAATATGTTTTTTGAGTTAGAACATTTTTGCTTTCAGTCGACGTGTAGTCGTCGTTGCGCATTTTTGCTTTCAGTCGACGTGTAGTCGTCGTTGCGCATGAGTGCACACCATAATATGCCTACCTCTTTTCACTTTAAATGGGGTGTAACAATCGATGAGTGATAATAACTTCCCTTACATTCGCCCTGACCGATCATATTAATTTTTACCATTAGCATACGTAATATGTATTGTGTTGAATATCTGCTTTCCAGAAAGGAGCAAAAGTTGATAAGCTGATGTTGGACAATAGTTCGGCGTTGATTAAAGCCTCTGAGAATGAAGATCAGCCGATGATGGAGAAACTGCTTTCAGCGAGTCTAACGGAAAATTACTCAGACAAACAGGGCTTTATGTACGAAATGGCAGAACGATTTCAGAAGCCAGATAAAAGTAAGGGATAATTATTAATTTGATTGATTTCATAATTGCTTTTCAAAAGTTTCTTTTTCTAAATTGTAATAACTTCTATTTATCTCGTCATAAATTTAATCATGATCTTAGTTTTTTTATCATATGTCGTTTTCAGTTGTTTTCTCTACTTTTATAATTATTTCTATTTTTTTATATTTTATTTGCTGTTTGTGATTTGTATTTTAATACTTTAAATACCTTTTCATTTAAGAAGCAATTTTTGCTGTGAGTTTTACTGATAAATTGTGATGCTTGCCAGTGATTTTACTGCAATAGATGAACAAAAGTTTGGTTGGCCACAATCCTGTAGTCTTTGTGATAAAATGAAGCCTGGTCAAATGTTTCACTGCCTTGGATAAATATATACAGAACTAATGAAGGTGATATTATCCAATACAATTATTTAATGTGAAATTCGTGTAAATACATGCACTGTATATTAACATCAACGCATGTGATTTGACAGTAGTTTTTTGTTTGAAAACCTCGGCAAAACAAAGCTCTTTGAGAACAAAGATATTTGTTCAGTGTAGAAGTGTTTCTGTGTAGGGCATGTACCTAAATTTGGAAACTGTCATATTTAATTATTCAATGCTAATCTAAGGCATCATCAATTCTTTGTGTCTGTTTGCCAGACTCTGACGCCATAATGAGGACGATAACGGAAGAGCGAAGAAGGTTCTTCCTCGCGAAGCGACCGAAAGACGACTACGATGATTCTATGGAGAAGATAACTGGCGTCGTCATCAAGAGAGCGATCGATACTCCGACAAGGGCCGAGCCTCCCGCCCAATCACAGATGAGGAACGGTTCTGGTCCGCAGCTAAATAATTTTGACATTCCGATACCACCGCGCGGCAGGCGTTCAACGACCGAGCCAGACGTTGTCACGAAACAGGCTCCAGTGAAGAAGTCACAGAGGCCACCAACTCCTGAGGAATCTGAAGAAGAAGATGAAGAAGAAGAAGAGGACGATGAAGAGGAAGAAGAGGAGGAAGAGGAAGTGGCTCCACCTGTTGCGCAGAAGAAGCAACCACAGCAACAGCAGCAAGCCGCTGGCAAGCCTGCACCTGGACAGCAGGTATCCAAGAACCAAGTTCCACTTCCCATTCCGAAACAAAAACCGAAGGAATCATCATCAGAGGAGGAAGAAGATGATGATGAAGAGGAAGAAGAAGAGGAAGAAGAATTGCAACCTGTTCCAGTAGCAAGGCCACGGCCACAGCAGGAGGTAAAGCAAAGCAGTCATCAGGCAAAGTCATCACCTGCCAAGCCCCAGCAGCAGCCTGTTCCCAGCAAACAGCCGCCAGGCCAGCCCACACAGCAGAAAGTGCCAGTCAAGCCGCCAGTAGCTGCACAAGAACAGGAGTCATCCGAAGAAGAGGAAGATGACGATGATGATGAAGAGGAGGAAGAAGATGAAGAAGAAGAATTGAAGCCACCGGTTGTTCGTCAGCCTCAAGTTGTGGCTAAGAAGCCGGACGCAGTTGGTCCTAAATCTCATGTGGCTCCACCTGCCAGCAATGTTAAACAGACCACAGAACCACGTGGAAAACCAATCGTGAGACCTCCAGAACCGGAATCGGAGTCTGAAGAGGAAGAAGAAGATGATGATGAGGAGGAGGAAGAAGATGAGGATGAACTTCCACCCCCACCTGTCCAGCCCGCCGTTCCAGCGAGACCTCAACAGAACATTATCCTTCCCTCGGCTAAAATACTCCAGCCGCCTGGACCTCAGCCAGCGAAGACACTCACCATGCCAGCAAAGTTCAGTTTAGATTCTCCGTCCAAAGCACCACCGCCTCAGCAGTCCTCCAAGATCCCGACCAACAAACAAGCGCCACCTGTCGTCGCAGCGAAACCATCGGCAGTTCCTCCAAAGATGACCATTTCTTCAAAGGGTTCATCATCCCCTGCCAGTCCTCCCCCACCGCTACCCGCAGCTCCCCCTCCAGTATCCAGCGGGGAAGACGAAGATGAAGAATCAGAGGACGAGGAGGGAAGTTTTGAAGAGGAGCACCGAGTGGTGGCACCACAGCAGAAGGCGCCGCAGAAGAGCGTTACCAAGACAACGCAGCAGTTCGTAAGTGCGCCTGCACCGGGGGTCACGAAGACGGTCAACGTCACAGCGACAAGAACAGTTGTCACTAAGTCTGCAGTCACAAGCCAGCCGGCTAACATTGCTCACATAGAGGATGTAGAGGACGACGACGATGATGATGACGATGAAGAAGAAAGCGACGAAGAGGATGACGACGACGACGAAGAAGAGGAAGAAGAATATGATACGAAGCAGTCATATGCTGTTCAGCGCAAGCAGATGCAGAGAGCTCTTCACACAAGCGCAGAGACAGATATCTAAAGCCTGAATGTGTGAGTTGTATCTGATACCACCCTCTGTGTTGAACTCAAGTACTCATATATATGCAATTCATAGATAACATGAATTGTAGTGAATTGTGTAGCGTGAATTCAAACCGCCATTGGTAAAGAATAGAAGTAAAAGTGAGTGTTAAGAAGTTGCCTGTACCAAACTGGCTGTACCAGAGAACGGCTCAGAACTGACGTTTCGAGCACTGGATGCCTTTGATCTGCCGAGAAATAAGCGCTCCGTGGAACTGTGTTGGAAGTTTCTGATGCCTTGATTTTATCTGCAGACATTATTTTATGTGTAGAAGTAATCTTCCAATGGATGGTACTTCAGCAACAAAACTGATATATTTTAGAGATCATGATTTATTAATTTGATGTTGAAGTAATAAGAAACATTTTCTTGTTAGATATTGACATGTAGATGCAGTGATTTGGGTTACTTTGAGCTAACAAAGTGAATTTGATCATTTGACGTCAATAGCGAAAAACAGTGATTGTGTATCTGACTGAGTTATCTCCTCGTACAATGTTGTTTATTCCTTTGCACGGCATTGTTGATTGAATTCAGTTTTACTCCATTGTAATGCATACATTTGGTTCAGCTTTACTGTAAACTGTCAAGCTTGCAATGACATGTTTAGAATCTCTATCAGAATCAAAGTCTATTCTCTGGATGGCCTGGCTCGATCCAAGAGATCAAAAGCTTCTAAGAGGACTGTTTTATGGTAACTTTTAGTTTTGTGGATAGAATTCACGATCTAGAATCCAACTGCTTAGATCAGACTGTGACAGCTTTGTGTGGAATGCTTTAACAAGTTGAACATTGACTTAGAATTATTGATGTTAATTGGATCTTACTAAAAAATTTCAATGTAACTAGATTACGCCTGAAATGGTTAATACAAGCCATGTTGTTTCTAGCAGCTATTTAGAGAAATAGAGAGAGTGAGAGAGAGATAGGGAGAGAGAAAAAGAAAAATGAGAGAAAAAAGTGAGATAGAGAGAACGAAAGCAAGAAAGAAAGAATGAATGAATGAACGAAGAAGAGTGAGAGAAAGGAGAGAGGAGAGGTGAGACAGAGCGCTTGTATTTCCTCTTTTGTTGTCGATGCTGAAAGTGTTTAAGCATGTTGCTACAGAGATGTTAGTTGAATAGAATCTCAGAGTATTCTTAGCGTGTGCAGCGTGCTAGTTGTCTTTGAAGTGTTCGCTGCACCAGCATGCTGTGACGATGTATTGTGAAGGCGACTATTGCAATTGAAGTACTGAGATTATTTGTTAAAGTCCAGTATGGATTGACATTATTCGATATGCATGTACGTTAATTTTATTGCGTTGGCTATTTTACTATTGTGTAACATCTCCTAGTGTTTGAAACTCATGGCCTAGATCTACCATGCCGTGACGTCATTGTGACCTACTTAATTTACCCACGGCCAATAAGAGGAGAGCTGATTTCTGCTGCCAACTCTTATTTATGTGTTGCACTGTTCAGACAACTGTTTAAATCAGTCTGAAATTAATTTAATCATGCAAGAGTCAATATACTGTAAGTTAAATGTCTATGAAGTGAAGCCATATTTTAAATCGTGTGTGCCACATTGGGCTCTATTTATTTTATTTTATTTAAACTTACCATTACATAACTGTCACACTTTTTAAGACATTTTATAAACGGATACGGTTTTATTTTGAGCTGCACCGTTTCCAAAGAAAAAATATTGCACACATCCAGAAATATAATTCTATTATAGTGCCTATTTGCTATTTATTTTAGAGTTTAATTAATATTTGAATTGTTTTTATGCGCTTACTTTGTCATTGTAATAGAATTTCATAACTATGTACTTTAAATTGCTAAGACATTTTAAATATGTGTTGACAATTATTTTATTTACGTTAAATATCTATTTGCTGTTGTTACTGGACTGAATACTAATGCTGCGACTGATGTTTCAACATTAGCTCGAACATGTTGTGTGTAAAATACGGAACATAAATTGTAATGTGCAGATTATATATTTCCAAGTTAATATTAAATGGTGCCTTGACGCAATTGAATCTTGAATATTTAATGAATTATTGGTAGCTGTTCTGTATAGGATGCAGACAAATAGTTTACTAAATTGTCTAATTTGTTGTCACAATTGTGAAATTAACTTGTTCAGTTAACTTTCGCCCATTCGTACGTCGCCCATAAGTTTAAAGATAAAATGTACAGCACATTTGTCCAAAGTGTAATTAGCTGTGGAAGTATGACGTCAAGGTCTGTCAAGGTCACAGATGTAAGGCGTTTTTAGAGCAAAACGAACATGATGGTGAAGTGGATGTGCGGGGTGGGATCACTCGTAACTAACGAAGCTACTAGTAAGCTACATGAAAGGTTGAGTATCTCCGGGTGATGTTGTCAGACATAGCACGTTGAGAAGGTTTGGACATGTGGAAAGAAAGGACGTCAGTGATTGGGTTTGATGAGTGATTAGCACACGCCTGTTTCTGACGTGGAAGGGAAAAGGCAGGAGTAGAAAGGCTTGGATGGAGTGTTTTCTATCGGATATGGAGAAATTGAGACGAAATGCTGAGCATGAACATGACCGTGACTTGTGGAAAGAGAAATTTTTCCGTTGTTGAAGTCTGACTGGCGTAACCGCTTCCGACAAGAATAAAACTGATGTAAAATGTTGCTGATGTTGTCACCTGTACCATTAGAATGCAAGGAATTCATTTAACGTCCGTCACGTGGGCTCACATTCTTGTGTTCCCATTGTGTTCCCACTGTACGCTTATATCCCTTTATACTGTTAGATTCCAATGCAAAGTTTATCCCTTTGTATTCTTGAGTGTATAATGATGTTTAACAATGTTGCATGTCGCTTTTGGTTGTAAACAAATATGTATAAATGTATGCTGGATTTTTATTTCAAGTATCTTCAAGCAGCTTGCACTAGAATAATTTTTTATGTAATAATTTGTGAGAAATCGGTATCTTTTAATGTGAACAAAACTGATGATCAAACGGATTCCCTGTTATAGGGAAAACTGATGATACTGCGACTGCGCACAGCACGCAGCCTTGTAAAGTGCACGTCGTAAGAGGCTACTAAGGTATAGTAGTCTGATCAGAGTTATAGTGTTATAAGTGTTGACTACTATCATCTGCTCTTGGGTTCTTTCATGATGGTGCCACGGTGGAGTTAGTCTGTACTTGTCTACTACCGAATCATAGATCAGAATGACTTTAATAACTCCATTTCAGGTATGCTTTTGTGTCATCAAGTGCTTGTGGCCATAAAATTCCAGCCTTAATTAGTCCTTGAGGGCATTGAAGATGATACTAGGAGTAGTTTTGAAATTTTAAGTGAATCTGCGAAAATTGGAAAATTGATCTCTGCATGTTCAAATTTTAACTTTCAAACGATACGCCAATTTTAAATTTAAAGATTAATTTAATTACAATTTCAATCACAAAACATCGAGGCACATTAAATAACAAATATAAGTAATAGAAACACAGCTTCAACTGAGATCAATTCAGACCAGATCGAGATTTAAAAAGAAACATTTATCTTCAAATAAATGCAAACATTCAAATATATAATAGACATACAAAGTATTTAATGTTGTAATTTTCTAACAAAATCATACGGTCATGGAATAATTAAAATTAGTGAATATTATAAAATACATATGAGGTTATCGAAAACATAAGGCTGATTTGGCGTTCATTTCTGAAGGAGAAAAATTTATTCAGAAGTAATATCTGTATCGGTAAGTTGCAGTCGTGACTGCCAGCCAATGGTGGCTCCGTGTGTATCCAGGATTGTACTCTTAATCCAGTACACAGTACAATAACGATGAAAGATTCAAGGTGCGTCGAGACGCTTGTAACAATAACCTAGTTATAAATACATCGAGATTCTTGTCGGTGAAAAATGCTGTATTAATGCGCCTACATTATTTTAAGATATCATCATCATTAGTGATGACGAAGATACTTGAAAATAATGCATTAATTAGTGATAACGAGGATACTTGAAAATAGTGCATTGATTAGTGATGACGATGATTCTCCACCCATCTCTAGCTTTCTCGCTTCTTATGTTTCCATAAGATTTTTCTTTCACCTCATTCCGCGTATCAATTTTGGTCGAATTTGATTTGGTTTCTTCTCACATATTCTACCTTCCAATGTGTCTATAATTGCCACTATACATGGATATAAATATTCATATATTTACAATCATAAATATTCATGCGTGACGGCACACACAAAGATGTCAGCAAAACATATCCAGATAACAACAGAACGTTCCGCACACCCTAATAAATAAAATAATTTATGATTAAATATCCTTGCTGAGAAGCAATCTCACTGTTGAAACAACATGAACGTGATTGAGATCGTTTCTCAAGCAACCAATTACGTTACTCTTGTGAGAATCTGCGTGTTCATCTTCACCACAATTGTTGTCTGGCATCACCGGGGATTATACAGCAGTTGTGGCTGGAGAAGAGAAAGAATGAGTGCCCATGCCTCCAGAAACTTTGTGGACATCAAAGCAGGATAATGCCAGGATTGGTGGACGTTCTGAACAGCGGCAATGATTTTGAAGATATTATCAACAAGCTCGTGAACTACTCAACAGAAGCATTAAAGAACGCACCTGCACGTGCTCAAGCTTTAAGCGAACCAAGCACGAAAGTCAACTTCATCTACAACTACGACCCGATCACGAAAAAAGTCATCAAACATCCTTCAACCGAAGTCAAACCGGTCAAAGCCAGTACACTACTAGAATATTCAGAATCCGAGATGTCAGACGCCGATGAGGCAGAAGATGACACAGAAAAGAGGTTGGAGACAAACAAAAAAGGGAGTGAAGAGAGCCCATGCAACAACAACAGAATCCTCGGCATCTGACACTGGAGCTGATACTGATGTTGCTTTCCAGTCTGTCATCAATGACAAAAACAAGAAAAGAGCCAAGAAAACTGAGATCAGTACAGCTGCTGCTGCCAGTGCAGAGGATGATGGTGGCGCCACTGCAAGCCCCAAGAACTCTCCAAGATCAGCTACGACTCCCAAGTCGCAAAGCAGATATCAAACCTCTTGTTCTTGAAGGGGCTGATAAGACAATCGCTAGCAACCCAGTTGCTGTCAAGAAGATACTCAAGGGAGGTGAGAATCTCATCCAGAAAACGATCACCACACAGCGTGGATTCACTCTGATCTTCCCAAAGTCTGAGGAAGACAAGAGCAAACTGTTGCGCCTTGAACTGAGTGATGGAATCTCACTACGACCAACCAAAGACAGTTCAGCACAAAAGAACAACTGCGTGATTATCCGTGGTGTGAATCCCTCAATGAGCGCCAAGGAGATTGAAGGAGAGATCTCGATGCCATGCAGCAGAATTGTGTCGGCCACTCTGGGAGGTGCTCCAACGTGGAAAATCAAGGTCACCTGCAACTCTAGTGATGAAAAAATCGAGACTCCTCAAGAACGGAATCAACATTGGACACCAGCATTTCAAGGCTGAAGACTATAGAGGACCAACCACAGTGCTACAGTGCTTTAAATGCCAAGGGTTCTTCCATACTGCAGCCTCGTGCCAGGGCCATGAAAAGTGCAGGAAATGTGGCAATCTTCACAGCTCCAAGGAATGCAAGGAGACTAGCATCAAGTGTGCCAACTGCGGAGGTAAACACAAACTTTTATGCGGAAGCCATCAAGACCAAGGAGTCAAAGCTCGTCAGCCATGCCAACGCTTCCCAAGAAAACGACAAGCACATGGACTACAAAGAATGTGCAAATGGCAGGAGGGCAAGCATAATGCACCTCCAACTGCTCTGGTCTCCAGAAAGAAGGAGACGGATGGCACGCACGGTGCATGTGAAAGGAAATGCCACATACATATAAATAGTCTTACCAAACTAAAGCGTATAAATTCGATGTTCTCAAAGCTATAATTAGCACACGATACCAATTGACAAACCCAGAAATTACACTTCAACTACTTCCGTGAAAAAATATACTAGCAAAGAAAATCTGCGCAATGTTAGATATTATTGTGAAAATTTTTAGGTAGCTTAAGTAGTTTCAAAGCACACGAGAAATTAGATGCAACAAGAAACCAGCTAGCACAGAAATTGTACCAGCAAAATACTTCTGCATGAACAGCTCTAGTCGAGTTTGTCATCAGAAGAAAATCAGCAAGAAATTTCTCCTCCTTGTAAGCTTGCGTGAATGGAAGGAAGATGATGGATTTTAACTACACACCTGTTTGTTGTCACATAGCCCTTCGGTATCCAGGTCGGAGTCTCAAGCGGGTTATTGTTGAAGCACTCACTACTCAGACGACCTGAACACAACGTTCTAACTACGTTACTGCCCTTTCAGCATTCAACATCATTCACATCACCTCAATTAAGTCCTGGAACATACAGAAGTCTGAAATACCATGCATCGTACATACGTTCTATGAAACTATGTCCTTCTACGTCCTTCTACGTCCTTCTATGTCCTTCTACGTCCTTCTATGTCCTTCTATGTTCTTCTATTTCCTTTTACGTCCTTATGGCCTATGCCTTCCGAATCGCCACTGAGATAAACACTGTTTGTTTTCAAATGAAAATCACGCTTCTCTTGCAGAATAACTTTCAGACTTGTCGATTGGTATCCAGTCATACAGAGCTGTATGTTCACACATCTCCGATCAATCCACATGCTCTACAAATTATACCTGAGTAGGTGACGGCTGAATAGTTCAGAAATCATGTGCGATATATTCAGTCCTTCCATCTGTCAGCCGGCTTGAACTCCTCACCTAGCGAACTCATCTCACAACTATTTACACTGTGTCGAGTGTTTGGTCACTGCGCACATCCACGTGTCATTTATATACATAAGAATTTAATATAAATAAGAAAGCTCTTGAACTTAGAACTCTTTAATGATCGCCTTCATAATCATCATCATCATCATTTGCTTAAAGTCCACTTTAGAACAAGCAAGAATGACTTCAAATTTAACTGCAACTAAGCAAGAAAGAAAACCTGATGTATTTGGATAATACTTATTTGTTCATTATGGGCCGTATCCATAGAGACAAAATTTTTACTAGTGAGAACTAAAACCTTTTCCCAGGAGCCTCTGTAATCACATGTCTATACTTGTATCGACCTGTTGAACTATTGGCGCTGGTTAAACATAATGTCGGATTATTATTATTATTTATTATAAAACCAGTTAACACGCAAATAATACTAATTCTCAATTTGCACACTTGCCTACAAATCTTCAAGAATAAGCAGAGCACTAAATGATTAACAGATGAACTAAAAGCAAACCACAAAGCCCAAACTCACCAACGCATCTCCAGTCCAGTGCTGGAGAGAGACCACCGCTCGTAAAGTTGTACACCGGAACAACATCGGGAGTCCTAGCAATTACACACAACTACAAGTTACATGTACTTGCATCATTAATGCAATCTCCATGATGATAAACACTATAAATTTAAAATAAAATATTTCACTATAACATAGATAATATCATCACCATAGACGCCATCGCTATCTTAATTAAAATCATCGTAATCATCTTCATCTTCAATAGCAAATACTTCATCATCACCAGAGCTGATGTAAATTAACATGCGAGTAATTCCTGCGACTTGTCGCCATCAGAGATCTAACTAATGGCCACAGTCAGCAGAGTTTCCAACCTTCTCCTGTCTCAGCTTTAAATCCTCTTTAATGCACTGCTTTCATTAAATAAAACTCTTTCGTCCAGTACAACCTCAAGTTTCACTCAAGTTGCAATCCTCAAATCACCCATACAGAGAGAAGAGCCAAGATTAAATGGCACAAATCATAGCCTACTCGACCCTTGGATCAAACTCAACATAATTACTGTCATGGTTGAAACTCTGGAGCAGCAACAAAATCATGCTGGTTTGACTATCTTCACATTTTGTAGCAACCTACTGCATGATAACTGAAAGTGATACCGACAAAGATGATGACGATGATGATGAGAATGATGATGATGATGATGCAAGCAGAAGAACGCACCTATTGACTGCTGTGTACCAGGCGCAAGCTATTACACCATTAGCGACAAGGTCGACGGGAACTAGATCAGCGATGACATCCGGCTCTCCGTACATGGCCTTTATGAATCCACTGCCAATCTAAACAACAACAAACACGTAACACACAAAGTCATTACAGCTCACGGTAATGCACAGAGCACATCACAGGGTAAAGCACAGGGGGGGCGGGTCATCTGTTAATTACGTCACGCTGGAGGGGTCGGTCAAGCGCGACACAGCACGTCGAGCAGAAAAGATCTTAGCAAATAACTCATTTTCAAAATAGTATGCAGCTTTATTTTACCGCTATTTTCATGTACCTCGTTTCAATTTTCAACCACATAAAGGAATGAAACTTGCGTCTTCTACCTGAGCAAGCATGTCCAAGCATGCCCATCTAGTTCTACTTTAAATCTAATCCTACATTGACTACCATCATTCTAGAACTTGCATCTAATCTGCAGAAGAGACGGAAACACACTCCATAAAACAAATAACCATGCAAGTAGCACAAATTGTGGGGCAATCATTATTTCTAGTAATTTTGTCTCTATAGATACGGCCAATATTGAACACACATTAACACAAATTATCCAAATTTATCACCATCATAATATATTTAGAGCCAAATATTCGCTTTGAAGTACCCAAGATAAAGTCATGTAATCAATAAATTCTATTTACCGCAGCCAGTACTCCAGTACAGCCGTTCAGATTGTCCACCCAGCCCTGTAGAAACACAGTACAACGGTATACATACAGCAAACACAGAGAATTTCACTACAGGGATACTGAAATGGTTCCATCACGCTATCAAATTATAAAGTATAAATAACTATCTTTAACATACAGTGTACGCGCAGTGACTATGTAGAACTTTGATTGTACCATGTACAATCGTGACAAATGAATAAGCCTGATGATATAATCATTTTATAAAATATATGTAAATATAATTTGTGTTGTTCGCGTGTTTCATAGAAGCACAGATTATTCTGCACAACTGGGAAAGAGCTCAGCGAATAGAATCCACAGAAACTCAATGTTTCATATATAATACGGGGGAAAACAAATCATAACAAACTGAGCACTGCCAATTCACGTGGTGATTTTCTGATCAGGCCGTCGACTTTTCAAAGCGTTAATGAACACAACTATGCAAGTGAACAAAATGAACTATGCAAAATGAACACAACTATGCAAGTGAACAAAATGAACTATGCAAAATGAACACAACTATGCAAGTGAACAAAATGAACTATGCAAAATGAACACAACTATGCAAGTGAACAAAATGAACTA
>JAQFYQ010000015.1:0-28787 GCA_034694885.1 Buchholzia appendiculata | reverse complement strand
ATAGGCATTTTATACAGTACAAGAGGATTTTCTGCAACTCACAGCTGATAAAAACATAGAGTAGATAAACTATAGAAACAAGCTTATCCCAAAGTGGTCTATTGAAATCTTCGACAATCACATCAAACATTGTACACAAACCGTAGCCAGGATTTCATTTAGACTTCCAAAACTTGTTATGCGTGCTGTTGTCAAATTTTCATTTGAGGAGGGAGAGAAGCGCTGAGCGTCAAAAATTGGTCCGTTTAAAAAATCACAAACTTCATAAATGTTAGATCTAAATATTTCGGGGTGGCAGTTCTGAACTTCTGATCCAAAAAAGAAAACCAAGCTCTAGTAAACGCTGCAATAAACATGCAAAATTATATAATAGAGTCTACACTTCATGCAATTGATTATTACGATAAGCCAAGCTGAGTCAATCTGAACTAGCTGATCTATTTGCCAGCATTTTGTATTAGCCATCTGCTGTTATGACCGTAATATGTCAATCAAGTTGTTAACCTTTACTGCATATATAATAAATATCAAATAATAAACTATCAATCATAACTAGCAATAATAATAAATTATAAACCAAGTAACATTTCAGTAACTGTTAACTCCAACCAGGAAAACTGGTGAGAAAATTATTATTGACCAATGAGAGAAGCGGCGTCTATAATCTGCGGTCTATGATTGTTTAGAGTTTATTTTGCAAATAAAACAATTATTATTTTGCAAAAAGTTTAGTGTTTTTCTCCCTAAAGTTTTGACGACAGTTGATCACGTGACGATGAGCAGTTCCCTCGGTGAGTTCCATCCTTAAGATTCTACATCTGCACGTGCAACTTGCAGAATGCATTTATAATAACTGATCAATGATCATTAACTAAGTATATTATTATTATTATTATTTGCTCATCCCATTTTTGTGTAATTCTAAATTGCAGAATTGATTATTGAAGCTTTGAATATGTTAACGCCTAAACGCAAAATAGTTTGCTGATCAGAGCATGGTGGAGTGCGGACGCAATGCCAATTTTGAAGAATCGGAAATGCAGGTCTTTTCTACATATTTATAGTTACCGTACATATTTGATTTCCTAATATTTATGAATATTACAATGGGTTTCATGTATCATCTTTAATTATTAATTATGCTTAGCCATTTAAAGCATAATAGGCATGCATTGATTGGACGAGCCCAGTAATGTTTGGCATTACGTCACGTCCCACATAATAAGCGCCTTTAATTGTTATAATATCATTTCTGGCGTTTTGTGAATCAAATAATTAAGATATTTATAATACAATGCTTGATTTAAGAAATGGCATATATTGCTTATCGAATACGGTATATAGATGTTTGTGATTGTGATGAAATGTTAGCAATTAATTTGTGATTGTGATGAAATGTTAGAAATCAATCTATGCATATGTTTATAGTATAGGCCTACATATTTTGTGTAAAGTTAAAGGGACTCCTCCGAAGAAATCGAAAGCAGCAAGGATGGCTGAAGACGGTGATGCAGAAGACTTGAAAAGCGATGATGTAAAAAATGACGCAAAGGTGACGGAAAGTGTCAAGAACCGGCGGACAAATGGACACGCGGAGTCCGAAGAAAGCGGTGAGAGCGGCAATGAGGAAGAGAAGGTGAACATCTTCAAGGAGACTGTGGTCGAGGGAAAGAGAAAGAGATTTACTCCTATCATCGAATCTGTTCTTCAGACATGGTAAACACGGTTGTTTGCCTATTTCTTGCACGCTTAAAATTACATTTTCACTATATGCCTTTATGCAAAAGTATAATTATACTGTTTTTGATAGAACGTTTTGATGTTGAAAATGTTACTTAAGTGTTGCAGATCATAGCATATTTGTTAAAATTATAACCATAGGCGAGCCATTGGTGCCAGTTGATTTGAATTTTGAAGGGTAGCAAGTTTTTATGTCGAAACATTGTGAATGAAGATTGTTGTGAATTTTATGTTGAATTTAATTTTGAGTTCTACAGAACGCTTTGATTCTAATTACAAGTCCGCATGGTGCGGACCAATTTGACAATGAATGTTGTTATTAAGTTTTAGACTATTTCTGCTCTTCTTAGTTCGTTGAGCATTTTGAGTTTTGTATAAATTGGAATGATTTTTTTCCATGATGGAAGCTGAAGGTAGGAGGAATTAACGAATTATTGTTCATTTGTAAAGTTGAACACGCTATCACTTAATATTGTGATTTGAGTATGACTAGGTCATCTCATGCAAATCGAATGGTCTATGTTTTGGTTGTAATATCATGTGGGCGATACTGATCAAAATCCAAGATTTGCGTACGAGTTGAATCATGTACACATACTTGAATAGATATTTCTCTGGTTAGTGTAACACCGATTAGTGTTCTTTACATTGTGAAGGTTGTCAAAGAACTTTGTGTCGAAAGAGGACTCGTTTCTGAAGAATGGTGACATGTACGAGACGTACTTGGAGTCTTGTTCCAGCTCGGCGTCTGGAGCTGTTGAACCACATCAGTTTTACAAGGCAAGATGCCATCACGATTTCGACGTAGCACTGTAGAGCTCTCTTGAACGAGAACATTTCGTGTGTGATTTAGTTATGAATATGTTTGCGTTGTGTTGCGTAATAGAGTCAATGTAATGTGTCCGTATTTAATAAAATAAATTAGTCAGTGAGTTTCGAAGCTGTGGAATCAGATTTTTGTGGTCATATGCTTAATGTTTTCATGCTAAAGCAAGTTTTATAACTGTTATTATTATTAGAGGAGAGTCTTTGTATTGTAATATTTTACTGTCAATGCATCACAAGATGAAATAAAAACATGCGAGTACAAAACATATCAACACCATAGGAAAAAATACTGTGAAAAGATGGCATATAAATGTTGAATATTTCTGATGATATTGGTGATTTCTATGGCACCAGCTGTGTATTCATGAAGAATAGCATTTATTATGGGACACAGTGTTAGCCTTTATTTATTGAGGAATTAATTATGATTGCAGTTATCCATAAAAGATTTGTTTATTTCTGCGCAGTAGAGGAACGAAGTCAATGTGTGAGATTTTTTTATACTTAAGCTGAGATTAATGAGCGCAATCAACAAGTTGTCATTATTGTTATTGTCATGATCCTATGCATTCTAGATCCTGTGTCGTTGCATTGTTTAGCTAATTTTATGATTCCTTTCCACGAGAAATTGTTTGCTGACATACGGTAGACTTTGTATGTTTGTGTTTGATGCAGGCTGTGTCGGATATGTTTCCTACGGGCATGGCATTGGTCGAAGGCTCGCCGTATGTAGACGCCATACGAGAAAAGAAGAAAGTAGTGAAGAAGCCTAAAGTTCAAGGCGAATCACTTCAGTATAAGATGAGGGATATTGTCAAGGATGCAATAATCGAACTCGGCAATCCTGTATCCTATCTGCTGTTGAAAGTCTTTAAGTAATAAGGTCTGCAATATCTATGCTGCAAATGTTACATTTGCAAGTATGATAAATAAAAAATAAAGGCAAATATTACATTTTAACTAATATAGTGTGATGTCTGTGACTGAATGAATCCGAGTCTCGTGTAGGTTGTACGCTGTGTTGATGCCAACTCATTGCGTTACCACATTTCATTGCAACTCCAACTCATTGCGTGACCACCACTTGACATATCTGACTACGTGCAGAGTACAAATTTTAGGAATGTCTTAATTTTTTGGCAACACGTTTTCTTTCATTTTTTTCAGTGATTTAATTTTCAGTTTTGCTTTAGTTGAGCTCTGTGCAATTAGTTATTTGTCTTTGTTGTGTTGTCATCAATGCCTTTCTGTGTCTGGATTGTCATGTGCTGGGCCCGTATGTTGCCGATAGTTTCGTACATATATACGAGGAAGAGACTGGCAGAGCGTGATCGTGTTGGTCAACAGATTGATCGCTGAACTTTGTAGATATACTGAAACAAAATTTAACAGTAAGATGCTCCTCCTTTATCCGATATCTTGTTGCTTTTTTTACTATGTCTTGGACACGGCTAGTCTCATATGGTGTCCGACATCACGGATTTAATATTAAGTAATTTAAGATTGTAAATGTAAAAAGGATATGATTTGTCATTCTGTAAGCAATTGCTTACATAATGAAGAAGTCATTGCCTTACAAGTGTATCTTTAAGTTGGATTAATCTGATGTTAGAATGACTAGAGCAAGTCCAGGCAGTTTCTGAGCTCCCTGCAAGTAGCACTGCAAGGATACGAGGACGAGGGTGTTATTTTTATTTCTATGTTCGCAGATTATGCATTGTTGTTCTTAACCGTGTTGTTCAGCGTAAGGGCGTGAGGTTTTCAATGATACGGAATTGTGTCGCTGGGAAATACCCAGCATTGCACGTTACGGACTTGAAAGCCGCAAGTTTCAAGAACGCTGTCAACCGAGAGGTCTACTTCGCGCACATTGAATGTGTAAGTACTTTGCTCACTTTGAATGCGTAAGTACTTCGCTCATATTGAATGTGTAAGTACTTTGCTCGCTTTGAATGCATAAGTACTTCGCTCATATTGAATGTGTAAGTACTTCGCTCACTTTGAATGCGTAAGTACTTCGCTCATATTGAATGTGTAAGTACTTCACTCACATTGAATACGTAAGTACTTGCTCACATTGAATGTATATGTACTTTAATATGCGCAAGTACTTTACGCATATAAAAAAAATGAAATGAATGTTTAATATGCGTAAGTACTTTAATATGCGTAAAGAAAGTTTAATATGCGTAAGTACTTTATGCGTATTAAACAAAAAAGTACTTGTTGAAAGAGCCAATACATGTAGATTTAGATCCGTTCAGTTTTAGACTAGTAAATCTAGGTTGTGAAAGTTGTGTGAAGCAAGTATGGAAGAGTTAGCTGTCTGACATAGTTGTCGTGCCCATATAAACGTATGGCATTAGTCGCAATGAATAAATGACTTTGATTACGACTCGCAATAAAACATTTGAAGCTTGCACAATGAACATGAAATGATGATAGAAAGTTGCTCACTGTGTGGACACAATTCAACTGTACTCAAATTACAAATATCGGAAATCAATTTTGGATTCTGTTGTTGTCATCGTCATCTTTTTACGCCTGGACTGGATTCTATTTGAGACATGTTTCCGTCGAGGTTTGATGTCACGTGAATGTCCTTAATTGCACCGGAAGAGCTTGATGATCCGTGAATGTACAAGTGATCCGTGCATTACGTTACTTGTTGAAATGTAATGATGCAAGGTTATATGGTCAGATCCCTTTGATACACCCAGCAGCTGCAGGAACACTGCGAGTCTGTTGTAATGCCTCGTTCCTCCACGTCTTGGACTGTTGTTGTAGGTGGCTGTAGTTTTATGTATCATCATTCATGAATTGAAGTTGAGAAATGTCTAGAAGTGTACAGTCTCATTGTTCGCCTTTTCGAGCACAACAAGGAACATGGTGGGTCCATATATTGAGCGTTAACTGTAAAGCAATTTATTAATGCAGTGATTGGTGTACGATTATTTAGTGTAATTAATGCAATTGCTTAGTGTAAATGATGCAGTGATATGTATGCAGTTAATTATGGTAAATAATGCAGTAATTTTATTGCGATTAATTCAGGTGCGTGGCATCGGTGCATGCGGATTCTACCGGCTTCCAAGAACGACGGAGGAGGAGGCTGCTGAGGTGGAAGCAGAAGAGAAAGAAGCGAAAGAGAAAGCTGAGAAAGAGAAGGAAAAGAGGCGAGCAGCAGCGATTGCCGCAGGCTTGGATCCTGATGCAGAAGAGGTTTAATCCTTATTTCATTGGCAGATACAGAAATGTAGATATAGGACAGATTGGTTAAATGGCTAAATTGAACTAAATGGTGCAGTTTAGAAGTGTATTAGAAATACATTATCTCAACCTGCCTTCCGTGGATCTTTTACTGGAGCTGAATAATGTATCACATAGTTGCAGTAACTATACCCTATAGCAGTGTTTCTCAACCTATGCTCCGCGGAGCACAAGTGCTCCGCAGCGACGTGTCGTGTGCTCCGCGAGAAGCAATGCTGGTTTATTTTTATTTTATACGATTATTATTTGTCGAAAAATTATTACATACAGAAAAATAATAACATTAATTTATGTTATGTATAAAATTTACAACTCCAAAAAGAAGAACAAGAAACAAACGATGTTGATGTTTGCTGATTACCATTTACACACATGTTTGCGAATCGATGAAAAATATGGATAAATTTGTAAAAAAAAACATTGTAAGGAACTTTCACTACTGCTAACCCATTGCCTGCTCCGACAGCGCTTGACACCAGCTCTAGCAGTGACTCAGATGAGGTGGATAATTCAAAATTAGGGGAGCTACCAGGAAACGATGAAGTATATTTCGCCGATATGACCATCAGTACTTAAAGTTTGGTTTTGTCTGTACTATCGTTTTTGTATGTACTATGTCTGTACTATCGCCCTGCGCTCGCGAGCAGCGACCGCAGTGCGTTGTATGCTGGACGGTACTGTCAAATGCATCATTGTTCCCAGCTAAACGTCATTTGCTAGCATTACACTCGGAGCTAGTCGGGAAACCGATAGAATATTTCCAGCGTAGATGTGAAGGTCTGTCGAAGCAGAATGCATGTATGAGCCAGGCAACGAAAACAAACCAAAAGGCTCTCCGAGCATTGTTTCTGCTTGCTGTGTGCATCGCGAAAAGTTAAAAAAAAAACAGTTTAGGAGAGTCATTGATACTTCCTGCTGCAATAGAAATGTGCAGACAAATGTGTGGTGATGATGTGGCTGATAAATTGAAGGCTACTCCCGTATCGAATGACACTGCGCACCGCTGAATAGCCCATGCATCGCAAGGTATGGTTGAACAGTTGGTCAGCGGCTGACAGTAGACTCATTATGATTATAATTATATTATGTTTGTGTCGCAGTTTAAATTGTCATTCACCGAACACTTGTAACTTTGTGAAATTGCTTTTATCTAATGCGAAAAAATTGAGTGCATCGCAGTGTCTGTGGCCAAAAAATTGTGCTCCACATTGCATAAAAGGTTGAGAACCACTGGTTTAGAGCCGTACTCGCCCGGGTCTGACCTTGACACAGTCGGTCAACTGTTCAAGTCTCTGTGTTATTCTCAGTTTATGGTGCACATGTCTATTTTGTTGCTTGTATGTCTTGTATGTGTCTGTGCATGGTATGATGCTCTGTTGTATGTTTCCACGTCTCTCTGTACTCGCTATGTTGTTTTGTTGCTTGTTTGACTCTCTACATGTTTTGCTCTGTTTGTATGTTTCCACGTCTCTCTGTACTCGCTATGTTGTTTTGTTGCTTGTTTGACTCTGTTGTCTCTCTACATGTGTTGCTCTGTTTGTAGTGCTGGTGTTGGTAGAACCGGTGCTTTCATTGCCATTGACTTCTTGCTGGAACAAGCCGTCTCTGAAGGTCTTATCAACGTGCACAAGATCACGTGCAGTATGAGACAGGAACGAGTGAACATGATACAAACTGTCGTAAGTATCTATGAACTGTTGTTGAACATTATTCAAACTGTCGTAAGTGTCTATGATGATGATGATAGTGCTCTGTCTGAAGACAGGTCCTGGCAATGGGTGTTTATCTTACGTATTGCTACTCATGACTTATCCACCGATCCACTAGGTCAGATGAGCACGGGTGGTCGGCCAAAGGTCCTTCCCGTACTGGCAATGGAGTGTTAACGATTTGCCCAGGTTTGCTACGCAAGGCGTGAACGCTAACGACTGACCTATTCGCTCACAACACTTATAACACTACAGTAACGCCTTAGTCACAGGCCGACAATTGGAGGCTCTTTGCAAGATTTCAATGACAGCGTTGGTGGCACAGGTCGCACCAGTTTGTTGTTTAAATCTGTCGAATGTGTGGCAAAGAATGCAGCAAGTCAGTCAAGTTTGGCTTCATAGTTTGAGATGCCACAAATCAGATCAATAGTTTGCATAGCTTTAACGTGACATTTTAGTAGCGCGTACAACATACAGAATACCTCTACTTCAGACAAACAACAAAGACCTCAAATAACTCAGCTCAGAAACTACAACTGATGAAAGGATAGTTGACTGATTATTACAAAAAAAACATCACATTTTGTTATACGAGACCGAAACTACAAAAGCCGTGTCACAAATGGAAAATCTCATAGTGTGGTAAATATATCTAATGGAATCATAACTTTATTCATTTAATTGGAATCAAATTTTGAATGGAAGCATGTGGTTTGTCCCACCTACAAATAGTTGTGAAATACATCTACCCCCACCTTCAAATCAAATGCTTACAGTGAAAAATTTTCTCTCTTGAACTGTTTACCTCAGGTTACCATTACATTTCTGTTCACCTACATGTGATGTGAATGCCTCAATGAACACAAAAGTTAATTCCTTAGAGCTGCTGGCTTCTCGTTTCATTCCTCTCACACAATGTCAAACATGTTCCCACATCACACAGACGCCAACAACAGATTCATCAACTGAATCTGAAACTGAAAGTGACCAGTGCAGCGCACGCTTGAGTTGATCAGTAAATATATCGGCGTGCATTGTACTGCCGCTCTGTATTTAATTAAGTAAAACCATAAGGTCGGATGCCCTTCCTGGAACTAACGATCTTATTGTAATCCCAATGTCTCATTATCATCAGCGATGTTATCTCTGACGTCAGACGGGTCACGAAAAAGTCGATCAATATTCATTATTGCTATCTACAGCGACGCAAACAAAAATCTATAAATATTTACATGTACTTAAGACACAAAATATTCACATAAACTTTCCTAAGTCTTTCAAACAAGCTTCCACAATCTTAAACACTTGCAACGTTGTTGGCTTAACAGCTCTGAACAACAAACAGTTACAAGAACTCAATACAGTAAACAACAAGTAATAACAGCATGTTAGAACATCGCTAACAGATCAGAGTTCTAATCAGCTATAACTATAACAAGGAGAAAGTCAAAGCAATCGGTAGCAGACACAATTGTTCTTTATCTAAATACACATATCATTAACCAGACATAATGCTGAAACAGATTCTGAATTGGACTGCACAGGTACTGACAGATAAAGCTGGTGTAGACCAACCTTTCAGAGAGGTGGATATTGGCTAATTGTTTGACAAACTAGTACAGAACATTCGCATAAAGTCTACATTAGTGACTGGCTTGGAGAACTAAGACCTAGCTCTCGGCTCAGCAAGTACAAGGCTGGGCAAGGTAGGAGATAGAGTTCAGATCAAGTGTAGAGCACTCTGCTGGGCAAGCTAGTGTAGAGCTTTCAGATCAAGTATTTCCAGCATGATCGGTTCGATCTCTTGAGGATTAACGTCCAGAAGGATCCGACAGTGGCTCTCAGCAAGGGCATCAAGTTCTCGCACTTTACAGATGAGATTGGGGAACATGTCGGCTGCACGTTCGTACGTGTATTTGGCTTCAAGGTAATGCTTCAGTAGAATTAGATATCGATCCTTCAAAAACAAAAAATAACAATATATTCAGCCAGTTTTTGATTAATGATTTAAGATTAACAGTTCTCGAACCCCTCCAAAAATTCTCCACCAGGAAGTTGTATTCAGGCAGGTTATCTTTATTCCACCAAGATATTTCTATTCAACCAGGACATTTACACCAGGATATCTGAATTCTTGCAGGATCTGTAGAAAAGGTCATTTAAAGGTTTCCACAAACGAGAAATAAATGAACAAATTGCAGCAAAATGAAAGAACAGAACTACTCGCAGAAAATGGTACAGCCTTGAAATCTGTGATAACTAATAAACACCAGTTTCTTTTCAGCCGCTAGTACTATATATACTTAGATATCTGCATCAATGGTAAATTAAAAGATGAAGACAGCTATGACAGCAATGTTATTATCAATAACAGTTTAGTAGGCTAATCAAAGCGATGTAGGAAGTCCACCAGCTCAATGCTGACAAGATAAGGCACGACGGCCGTTTCACCAACCTCCACCTACAGGCACAATGACGAGAGTTGAACACACACGGAACCAAATGATGAGTTTCATCAGTTCACTGGTACACAAGGCGGAATCCGTGTTACTACTTGGTAGGAGCATTGTAGCAGGCAACCCATTGTACGACGTCATCATGTTGTTTACATTGCAACTGCTGCTATCGCTGTTGATCGCCTGAGGAGTTCTTTCCTTGGGCCACGAAACTCAAGTTTGACCTCCATAGATACCTACTCAACTAGCTCACTGCCGATTGAAGCCGTGTTAGCCGATTGAAGCCGTGTTAGCCGTTATTCGTTATCATTTCAATGCCCATTAGATCAAGCGCAATGGTCCAGCTGCAAACTTTGTCCGGCAAAATAATTCCCAAAATAAAAAAGAAAATTCCCTAATTTTTCCTAAAGCATTGCCTCAAGTTTCATGAAGTGCCTTTACTTAGAGTATGCAGCAGAGAAAGCTGTAGAAGCAGAGAATGGCTGTTAGCACCACAGGCGCGACCTCAGAACAGATCCAGGAAGTTCAAATAGATTATAATGTCAAGATAGATGTGTGTGTGGTTTCCTCCACACACACACACGGTGAGGGTTCCAGGCCCTCTTTTTTCAGGACCTTTTCCGGGCTTGGAACTGGCAAGACAGGTCTTCCACACGGGAGAACTCAATGGGAAACCTGCCCAGGCGGAGTTAACCGCAAATTCGGAAACCTGCACAAATATTATTAGAAGATTACCACAAAATAAAGGGTTCAAACAAATATTATATCTAGGCACTAAAAAAGCAACAACTATTTCACTACATGCGATCAGTGCTACCTGTATGTTAGAGACGAGTTCGCGAGAGATGACGTGGGTGCCCTCTGGAGCGAAGAGAACGAGGACGAGCAAGATAACGACGATGGTGAGGTCACTGCCGATGATCGACTTGATGGCCTTGCAGTAACTGATGTGATCGTCGTGCAACTGGACGTACCCGGTGGCGTTCTTAAGGATCTCAGTGGGGATGTCACCGCGAGGTGTCACCCAGACGTCACGTTCACAGTCGTACAGAGAGACAGACCGGAGTAGAAGCATGTGTATCCAGCAGCCCTTCAGAATACTGATCTGACATTCCTAACACCATACAAGTACAATGTAACCCTTCAGTATTATGATTTGAAATTCGATTGAAAACACTGATCTAACTTTAATCTGCAACAGTAATAATAAAACGAAGTAATACAATAAACTGATCTAACAATTAATGTGTTCCATTGGTTGAAAGACAAAATCTGTCAGTATTAACTGACGGTATCAACTCTGAATACCATTGGTACTCATCACAAGCACTCGTCACAAGCACTGATCACAAGCACTGATCACAAGCACTCATCACAAGCACTCATCACAAGCACTGATCACAAGCACTGATCACAAGCACTGATCACAAGCACTGATCACAAGCACTGATCACAAGCACTCGTCACAAGCACTGATCACAAGCACTGATCACAAGCACTGATCACAAGCACTGATCACACGCTTGTGATCAGACGTACATGGAAGTAATCATGTACGAATGACAGATGCATAATTCTTGCACAAGGAATCACGTACCTGTGATAGACGCACAAATTCTTGGAGTCTCTTTGCGAACTTGATGAGACGTAGGACGGTGATGGAAGACTGATTGACTAGTTGATTGAGGGACGGGTCGAGCTGCTTGATGTGAATGAGTGGCTCAAGGTCAACAGTGAACGAAAGGTCGTACACCTACAATGTACAACAAACATCTCACAAATACAAAGAAGCGCTGTCAACACTGGATCATCATTGTTGACCATCGACATTCCACCAACATAAATTATTGATCACATCTAGGTCATTTTAAACCCACAGCAGAAGTTTACACAGCCCCTGCGACCCAACCGCTGCTGGGTAGCAGCTGTGACACAGCAGCTATTACACAACAGTTGCTACCAAGCAGCTGTAAAACAGCAGCTATTATGCTGCAGCTGTTACACGACAGCTGTTACAAAACAGCTGCTGTGTGACAGCTGTCACACCATTTGTTGTAGGTGTTGTAATTGTAGAATTTAGCAACAGTTAGAACACACTGTCTTTCCCAGCTCCCGAATGGTTTAGCAGTTACCGACGATAAGCCCCCATTCTGCTATTAAATCATCAAGCTGCTACTCAGATTCCTTAACTTGACCAATTCTAATACAGCATGCACAATGCAATTGTATATTTAGAAATATTTATGGCTTTAATTTCATTAAGAGAATTAGTCCATCAAAATAAATCCACTGATCAAAAATATCTGAGAATTTTAGTACAGCACCACAAAGCCATTTATATTTGGCTATTATAAATATAGCATTACATGAACTGTACATACGGAGTGACCGAATAGGTCAGTCGTTAACCGCGCACGCTTCGCAGCGACGAGATAGTGGGTTCGCCTCTCGGCAACGACTGATTGTGTTCGGTAGCAAACCTGGGCAAATTGTTAACACTCCATTGCCTGTATGGGAAGGACTTTTGGCCACCCACCCGTGCTCATCGGCCTAGTCGGCAGGTGGTTAAGTCATGCGTAGTAATACGTAAGACAAATAACCATCGCCAGGACCTGTCTTCGGACAGAGCACTGTCGTCATCATCACATACAGGGTGCTTCGATTAGAGCCACACCTGGCTTAGTTCATGCATACACGGTTTGTTTGCTTAGCAGCACTTGTGCGGCTATATTGTGGCTTTGATATTAATAGTTGCCACACTAATTGCACATCAACAAAAGTAATAATTAAAAATGTCTCAATGTTATACCCGGACACTGTTCGGACCACTGGCTCAATGTCATACTTGGGGACACTGCTTGGTCCAGAAATATAAAGTAGATTAATGTCAAACAAAGACACTGTGTAGTCCACTGGCTTAACATCATACTCTGACAGTGTGTGTGGTCCAGAAGAAAAATGAGAGGTGGGGAGGGGAAACAGGAGGAAATCACAAAGGAGAAAGACCTGCAGTAGTCACCTTTACGATCACCCAGCAGAAGAAGTGGATGGGTCAATTCTAAAGAGACCAGAGGGGATGAGTACAAAGTGCTTTGAATACAATCATATCCGACTTAATTCAAGAACCATGTATACAAGGCACTCTGAATACAGCAATACCTAGTTTAATTCAAGAACCATGTATACAGGGTGTTCTGAATAAAGTCATACCTGGTTTAATTTATGAACCAAGCATACAGGGTGCTCTGAATACAGTCATACCTGGTTTAATTCATTCATAACCATGTATACAGGGTGTTCTGAATACAGTAATACCTGGTTTAGTTCATGAACCATGTGTGTTTCCTCGGCAGTCAGTCGTCTAAGCAGCAGTGAATCAAGCACAGAAGTAGGAAGATTGCCGACGCCGAGCGGCTCACTCATGAGCCGAGACAGTGTCAGTAGATTCGTGTTCTCGGGTAACAGCGGTTGCGTCGGCTCCGTGACGTGGGAGGGCGCAGAGGAAGCAATGGACGCCGCAGAAGAAACAGAGGTCACGACAGAGGGTGCCAAGGAAGGAACAGGGCTGCTGGCCGTCGATGAGCCGCCGTTAGAAGCCGGCGAATGAACAACATCAACGGACACCGATGACGTCATGCCATCGAACTGCTGATGACTCATTCGCTTCTCTCGATTGACGGCAACTTTTTCCATTCTCTTCTTCTTCTCTTCTACATCTGTACAACAATTACACCTCTTGTACAACTGTGTACGTCTGTGTATGTCTCTGTGCATCTGTGTATGTCTGTGCATGTCTGTGTATGTCTGTGTATGTCTGTGTATGTCTGTGCATCTGTGTATGTCTATGCATGTCTGTGTGGATCTGTGTATGTCTCTGTCCATCTCTGTATGTCTGTGTATGTCTGTGTATGTCTCTGTGCATCTGTGTATGTCTGCTTGCATTTGTGTATGTCTCTGTCCATCTCTGTATGTCTGTGTGCATCGCTGTATGTCTGTGTACTTGACACAAGGTACAAACAATTAAAGTCCTGTAGATTAGGGGCATTCACACCCTGATAGTACTCATCCCAAAGTTCACACAAGATTCTCACGATACAATTTACACAAATACTGTGAATGCAAAATGATGCAAAATGTAGACACAAAATTCAACAACAAAATACATTGTATAACACCTAGAAATAGGTTTGCATAGCATTCCTTTGAGTTAGCAGTGTTTTGTCGGAAAAACGTTAACACAAGCTACCTTTATTTACACACTGATCACTGGTACAATAACTAAAACAACTGAATAATGATAATTAGATATGAACAGAAGATCTATCATCGCTGAACTCCATGATTCTTGTGAGTAGGCTAAAAAATACCAGGTTAAAGGGCTACCACAATTATGCCGAGGCTCATTGCACTACGATCCGGCGAGCCTCAACAAAGAGGAGTCGTTGCACCCCGTGCAATGGCTTCCCGGCTTGAAGTGAAGCCTCGGCTTCAGAAACTTGCCGACGTCCGCACTGGCAAAGAGTCCGGCTGGCCTTCGGCCTAAAACACCGGTTGGGCGGAGACAAACCACTTAAAAGTACTAAAAGTAGGCCTATAAATGTTTTCTGCTCAGTTATCTGCTTACTGATGGTAACGGATTCTCAACGTACAAACAGAACAATTTTGAACCTATTAAATAAAAAACATACGTTGATTATCTTCGATGTGCAAATGCATATCTAAATTTCACGATGAAACTACCTACTTAGTTCATTCTAGGGTCCCAGAACAACGATGTGGTTGTTTAAAACATTACGATCAAAGATATTCAAAATTCAGAAAACGAATTTATAAAACAAAATATGCATTGTGTTTAAAAACTATCCCTCTAATCCTGCACATCTTCACAAAACACTGCTTGAATTTGCGAGAAACCTTCTTGATTCATAAATTGGGTTAGAAGTCATGTATAGAACTTATGTGCTCCCCTCGGCTTATCGTGTGCGCGATGTCTGGTATACACCATGACTAGATTAACGCATCAACGCGCATGCGCTGGATTAGATCCTTGTCCCAGTCGTGAAGTATTCACACTGGCATTCCCACTCCTTAAATTTCACCGTATCATCAGCCCTGTGCGCAGGCGTGTCCCGTCTTGTTTGTAAAACACCCTCCATAATAAAATTCTGACCACGGTCCCTTTTGTCTCAACATAATATGATATGCGCATTATACAGTGGTTGTATTTTCAGTGGGTGGGGCGGTTCCTCCCCACCATCTCTGGCTGATGGCTTGACCCCCACCTCGTTTTAAAAAATGCTCAGGGAGTCGATTTTAGATTATTTTGGACCGTCGGCACCCCGACCCCCTCCCCCAACCCCTCGTGTCCGACCCCTCCCTCCCCCACCACCACCACCAACAACAACATTTTTTCACAAATTGCACACAATATATTAGTTTATTGATATACTCATTGGTTTTGCATAATTCACTGCGAATGAATTGTATTTTACGGTTTTTCTACCTCGAAATTGCTGAAACTCGACGTATCTAAGCGATGATAATTGTCGATAGGCTATCTTTACCTTTATATCCGAACATCATTTAATATTCAAAGATCTAGTCAGCATTGAATGCCATCATTCCTTTCCTTCCTGTATGACTTCTAATCGTAGTATACGCTATGCGTTGATCGAGAACTCGGAGAACCACGACATGCAATTGAATTGTTAATCTGTAGGAAATCCTGTAAATCCCACTAACACACATCCCGTGACAGGAAGGATTCACTGTTTGGTCGGATAAGCGACACACGATACTTTCTGGCGCATTTCAAATAAACGCCGTTATGAGTTTTTACCAGATCGTCGTCGTCATCGTTGGTCGTCGTTATCGTTGTCGTCGTCGTCTGCAGCGGCCGATTTCTGTTTGACTCATCATTCAGGTTATGAACACGACGCTGTAATTCCCGTTGGATTTCGTGGGTCATGCAACGGCACGCAAATCAAATTTGCCCGTTGAAGGGAAGGATCGCAGAGATCATGGGGGTGGGCTGGGGGTGGGCGGGGGGTGGGCTGGGGGAGGAGGCTCTAGCCTCTAGGGACACATATTTACCCAGGATCAGCTTTGTTTGTTTCGGATCAGTGTCGATCGTGACATTTCTACACTGTCCCTGTAAGCATGAAAGGCAAATAAAAAATGTGTACCTTAATGTGCTCCCTACTTCACTGTCATTGAAACACACATACTGTACGCATACATACACATGCGCGCAGGGACACACGAAGGCACACACGCGCATGCAGGGACACACGCAGGCACACACGCAGGCACACACGCAGGCACACACGCAGGCACACACGCAGGCACACACGCAGGCACACAGGCTTCTCACACAAAACCTCTCTCAGGTTGACGAGAAAACACCTTAAAACTTTGAAATATATTTTTAAACTTTGAAACTTAAGTTCGATGCCATATTGTCTTGGAGGGGATTGCTGAAGGATGGTTTTGAAGGTAAAATGCTTGTGTAAAAAAGAAAAGGGATCTACCAGGAATCGACAAATTCTACCCTAATTAAACAGAAAATCTCATAGAAATGTGAAAAGACTAGCAGAAGATAGAGCTGGATGGAGACATTGGAGTATCTTTATTTTCATCAACTCACAAGCAATATCATTATACAGTCATAGTAATCAAGCATACTGATAAAAAACCATTACAGATTAACAAACCATATAGTATCAAGCAGAAAAATGAGCTTAGCAGTCTAGCATCAAGTTGGTAGGATCAAATATTTTACAATAGGTAATAAAAAGCAATGTTATTTTGTAACTGATAAAAAAGTATTTTCACGTGTACTGTCCGATATTTGTGAGAAGATGATGGCTGCCAGAGAGGTAGTACAACGTATCGAGCTGGAAGCTATAGGACCTACCGGAAGGCAGCAAAGCTAATGATGATAATGATGACTGTAAATGATTTCCACTTACTGCTTTCTATGCAAATCTCTAGACACATGACTGTCACCTAACGTCACAGGCTGTGAAACTATACTTGTAATAAAACACCACTCATGCGATATGATCCAATATCATAATATGGATGAATTTTAAAAAAAACAAGCTGCATGTTGATCTCCTATAGGACTTCCATTTGACTAATGGTGTAATGGCTCTGCTTTGCACACGCTGATCAACACGGCGGTATGGTTGCGCAATCAATAAAAGACAAATAAACAATTTCTTTATTCAAATACAAATGAGTAAACAGAACAATTTAATTATTAACTTATTTAACATTTATTGACCAATAACAACTCTATTGAATATCTCTATGACTCTGCTGTTTTGTGATTATTATCATTTATTAATTTGAAATAATCTGACAGAATATTCATAATTAACTGTATGTCCTACACAGGACCTACACACGGTGTCCAGTTCAAGACGTTCGTTAGTTAATGCCACCGAATCAATTACAATTTTCCAATCATGCATTGCAACTGTACCGTCCAGCAATATAGCATCGCATGTATGCCCTGTGACAGTGCCCGCAATCCCCGCATGCCCTGCTAGTAAAACTGTTACTATGCCTTCGTGCCCGCATGCCCTGATAGTAAAGCTGTTATTGTGCCTTTGTGCCCGCATGCCCCTAGTAAAGCTGTTACTGTGCCTTCGTGCCCGCATGCCCTTAGTAAAGCTGTTAATGTGCCTTCCTGCCCTCATGCCCTGTTAGTAAAGCTGTTAGTGTACCTTCGTGCCCGCATGCTCGCATGCCCGCATGCCCGCATCCCCTATTAGTAAAGCTAGTACAATGCCTTCGTGTTCGCATGCCCTGTTAGTAAAGCTGTTAGTGTGCTCTGCTACTATAACGAGGTGCCCTGTTATAATTGTGCCCTTCGTACGCTTTACCACTATGCGTTTTTATCCGGAAAATGTGACGTTTTGCCCTATAACTGCGCCGTTATCCCAAACTGTGACTTAATGCCTTATAGCTTCACCTCTTGCAACCTCTAACTGTACTTTCATGCTCTGCGTCTGTGACTTTGTGCCCTGCAGCTTTACGTCATGCTGAGAATATCATCGGCTATGATTATTATCAAGTCGTGCAGCAGGGGTGTAAAATTCTTTTCAATATATGGAGCGACAATTTCTGCACAATGTCAAAGATTATACTAGCAGACCACCCCCTTCCCGGCTTCACGCACCACCAGGCCCCCACAACAATAACCTCATCATCGTCGTTCTTTCAATAAAATGTAATAACACCGTAGCTGACCGGTGAACATAATGGTCGGCCAGCGAAACTGGCGGTTAGGGGTCAGGCAGGGTCAGGTCGGGTCGTGACCCTTTCGTTCAGGCGGTCCGTCGCTGGACAAATGTTCCTACAAAAAATGTCCGTGCTCTATTGCACGACGACGACGAAAGGCGCGACGCGGCGCAATTACAGAAGCTGAAATGTTATCAGAGAGGAAATAATGATGATGACGTTCGCCTGTCCGTCATGCTGTCGTGTCTGCTGCTTGTCTCGCTAGTCCCGTGACCTGGGTGACACGGTCTGGGGAGTGGTCAAGGGGAGGGGAGGGGAAGGAGAGAGGGGGAGATTTATTGTGATCAGGCTATTCGCTTGTAAAACAAGATTTTCAATACGTGTGCAATCAATGTAAAAATGGACAACACGAACAACACCGAATAAAGCTTCAAAGGTAACTTGTTATAATGACAGTGCTCCATTAATCAAAATAATATTCCCATTCTCTCTTCTGAATCTGCAGAAATTGCATTTGGACTGAATTGAAAACTGCTATATGGTGATAGAACGAAATTCATCTTGATTGTAAAGAGTATTCAGATTATCATTGATTTTCAGTACATTCCATTATTTTTGAATACCTACAGACATAAGTTCGTGACTGGGCTTGAAGGGAGACCACATTGGCCTTTGAATCTTGACCGCTGTCGTCGCCCTCTGGAGGAGGAGTTATTTTTTAACACCAAACTGACGACCAGAAGTTGCAAACGTCGCTGAACAACGCCGACAAGTATTACTCGAGGATTTTAGAAATTAAATTGTTCACTGTAAATATATTGATATTATCAGCTCTGATAATTTTCTTTATTCCCATTGAATTTATCGATGGGATTTACCAACCCTACGTAGACCTACACGTCCTCACGAAAAGCCAGATTATAAGAACAGAGAGAAGGATCACACCGCAAGAAAAGACCATAGGCCTATTGACGGATTAGCAAAAATTAATTTTCTCCATTGAAACATTGTTAAGAAATGATACCGTGTTATTGACTATTTTATTTAAAGCCTTCTCAACTTTGTTTTTAAAATGTATCGGATTGTCTTTGTTATACTTAGCTTCATTATCCATAAATTATTTCCTGAACATTTTACTTAGTTCTTAATTGGTTGTTAGGTGTTTTATTATTTTTAAAGTCCGAAGCAAATGTCAGTCAACTCAGGATTACGACCACATTGGAAATATAATTTTCATATTTTGCTGTAAACTTAGAGTTCCACAATTTCTACAACTCGTTATTGTTCTTCTACAAAGGATTATATGCAACAGTTAGGAGGAAATTTTTCCTGATGCGTCTTTTCATTTCGTACAGATAAGTTTCTTGTGAGCCTTTTAGAGTCGACCATGCTCTTAAATATTTCACCGCCTAAAGGCTTCCTTGCTTTAACCCATCGATTATAATTTGCCATGGACAGTTTCTTTCATACTTACAAGGAGTAGTTCCATCAATTAGCTATTGATCTTGTTGAAGTGCAACAGGCTTTATAGGTGACAAGTGACCTATTAGAACGAATGAGTATTCTGTATTTATCTATTCGGCTTTGACCAATAAGCAATATGAGATCTCTAATCAGTTCAATGGATTATTGCTGGACTGAATCGGTTTTTGTCTAGTTTCAAATTTCGTAAATTTCTTTTCATTGCGTCGTGTAATATTTGACGTACAATTATTGCCTTGGATCCTAACTTACTTTGTCTGAATCTGTTAGTCCTTAACCTGTTAATCCTGAATCTGTTAGACCTGAATCTGTTAGTCCTGAATCTGTTAATCCTGAATCTGTTAGTCCTGAATCTGTTAGTCCTTAACCTGTTAATCCTGAATCTGTTAGACCTGAATCTGTTAGTCCTGAATCTGTTAGTCCTGAATCTGTTAGTCCTTAATCTGTTAGTCCTGAATCCGTTAATCCTGAATCTATTAGTCCTGAATCTGTTAGTCCTTAACCTGTTAATCCTGAATCTATTAGTCCTGAATCTGTTAGTCTGAATCTGTTAGTCCTGAATCTGTTAGTCCTGAATCTGTTAGGCCTAAATCTGTTAGTCCTGAATCTGTTAGTCCTGAATCCGTTAGTCCTGAATCTGTTAGTCCTGAATCGGGCAATGGCGGATCAATGCTACGCAAATACAGGCTAGCCGAGAGGCAAGACCGAGGCATCAATGGCACGTGCCCGTGTATCAAACGTGCCCCTGTGTCCCTCTGTATGAGCTTCAAGTCTGTATGTGTCTGTCTGTGTGTCTGTCTCGCTATGCTTCAATTCTGCCTGGGTATCTGTCTTTGTGTGCTTTGAGTCTGTCTATCTGTCTATCTGTCTGACTGTCTGTCTATCTGTCTGTCGGTCTGTCTCTCTCTCTCTTTGTCTGTCTGTCTGTCTCTCTGTCTCTCTGTCTCTCTGTCTATCTGTCTATCTGTCTCGCTGTGCTTCGTCTGCCTGCAGGCGTCTGTCACTCCGCCTCAGTGACTTCCCATACATCTCTTGAAGTTGATAGTTTGGTGTTCCTTGCTTCTGACTTGCGTCGGATTTTAACGGCTTTCAAAACAGTTATTTTTAGATTCTGAGATATTCAATGACTTCAATATTTAAAATCTGGTCATTTTTATTAAAGGCGCTTCGACCGAAGCTGCAGAGGTAGCTCGATCGGCATAGACAAGGCTTGGAAATTTGAAATTGTTATCTTTATGTGTTGTCTCAAGGGTGTACTCTATGTTGAGGTTTTTTTAATAAGTTGAAGATCTACGTGCTGGGTGTGACAGGATTGAGCTTCCCGGAGCATGCAACTTTGACTACCTAGACAGATCTGGTGTCGTCCAGGAGTATTGAGCTGCAGTCATGCATCACGGTCTCACGAAGAGCTGAAGCAGCGCATTCTTCAGGTTCGTACTCCGTGAATCAGGAACAGAATAACTCTTTGGTGTCGACGCCATGGTCTTCTGTCTTTTGCAGTACACATGCATGGTGCCCAGCAGCCCAGATAGAACATTACAACGGCAATCTGAAATCTGAAATCATTTTGGGGAAGTTGTCGGAACAGCATTAGGCTACATTGTTTTGTTGACTTGTTATAATTTTGTATCTGCTTGAAAGTTTTGATCAGCTTCTTATCGGTGGACATTTATTGGTTTCTCCACCGTGATCGATGGTACAGTCTCAGTTCCACTGAAACGGAGCTGAAACTTGAGGTTGTTGCTTTTTGAGCTAATTTTTTCTGTTGTCCAAAACCGAAATACGGCAAATTGTCCAATTTTGTTATCTATTGTTAATTTAATAGACATTTGTAACTATAGCCAACTATCATGCTGAGCTATGGTAGTAATAACACTGTTCTGAACTTCTGATTCAGAATCTATAGTGCCAGTGAATAACATCTGCTCAGCATTATCGACATGAAGATGTTCACTTGAAGCTAGTTCGAAAGCTAATTCTACTCAATATTCGTGAGAATCTAACGCTAACCCTAACCCCAACCCTTCTCAAGGGCCCCACCGTATACCTCCAAAGTAGCAGATAACTGACAAGCGACTCCCAATTGTTTTTCATAGACTCGGATTATTTTTCAAAATATTTATTTAGTTAAATAATCAAAATCTCCAGCTTAGAGTAGGGTCAGTATAGTGTTAGGGTTAGATCTTAGATAGTTTAAAACAACGAGTCGCTTGTCGATTAGACGCAAGTACATCCAACCCTAGCCCAACCATACTTACTTTACTCTAAGTTTGATATTTCGATTATTAAATTTGTTTAGTTTGTTAATTTATTTTTTATTAAGAAAATTAGCTTCGAACTAGCTGCAACTAAGATATTCTTCGAGAATAATTTGTACAGATTTCGTCTTGGACTTCATATATATAGTGAAAATTCTCACTAAAACTGGTGTTCTTTGTCTCGAACACTGAAGACATTCAAGAGATTTTAGACTTTCTGTATCTCAACTTGTGATTTAAATTCTGGCAAATTTTACGTGGAGCTTATTTATCTTTTAGCATCTTTATGAGAAGAACACATTTTCTACAGATTGTGCATGTTTATCAAAGTACACCAAAATAACTTTGATCTGAAGCCAAGTTAAGGCCTTCATGCGACAGATCAGGAAAGAAGAAGATGAGCAATCTTAGTAATTATATGACGTTCAACCTCTGAATTTTGGTATACTACAATAGTGTATAATAATGATAGTAATAACAGTGTATAATATAATATATAGGGCGACACGAAAATTCTCTTGCCGTTTTTAAAATGATCTTGAAAAAGCCTCTATAGACGAATGTTGACGATTTTGTGAGTGAACATACAGGAGATCTACAAAATATTTGTGTACAATTTTCAATTTAATCGCACCATATTATCTATATCAATCGAGAGAATTTAGTAAAAATTTGCTTTCAGACTAAATAGTTTTTGATTTTTGATATTCCAAAACTGATTTTTTCAACATGATATTTTTTATAACATTCTTTCCACCCTGAGGTCTTGAAATAAGTTCACTAATGTAGTTTATTAATTGTGTTGTCTGATATGAACGTATTTTTCACCCGTTATGGAATTTATCAAGTGAGGTTATCAGGCTTAATAGACAGTTTTCACGCGCTAAATGCAAACGGCATTTCAGACGAGTAAGTGCTTTGACTCTGGATCTCTGTGGACGTTGATTGAAAGAATAATAAATATATGGCAATCTGAAACAAATCAGGAGACTATGTGGTCACCCTTTTGAACGATTGTACAAAATTTCGTTATCATTGTAACGAACTTTTCTTGACTGGCCCATGACGTCAAACGATATACTGCTGAAGTAATCAGATGTTTGGAGCATAGAAGTCGATTTGATAAACAATAGCGCTATTATCGCCGATCTTTTAGTGTTAAAGGATATTGTCGACGTAGAAATCAGAGCTAATCATCGTTCCTTTTGGAACAAATAATATGATATGATTCAATACATTACATTCTACGTCATTTTCCACATTTCCAGTAACGGAAGGACTCTTCCTGCATCTCACTGCGGCCCGTTGATCTTTCTTTTTCTGCGACCACCACTCATTGCCACAGTTAGAATGTGGCTAAATTCTTTGGTAGAACAACTGCTTGATCTCGTTACACTTGAATGTCAATGAAATGTTTGCAATTGTGAACTCAAAAGCTCTCTAGCAACGGCTGCACGGGGCAGAATCAGCGAACCTGCGCTCTGCCACGCAAAGCCCGTCCCACGCGCGCCTCTGGCTCTAGCTGATGACGTCATAAAGTTGCAACATTGACAATTGGGTCAATATATTTCGCACCTTTTCTTTACACGTAGTCAAAAGATCACCAAAAATAATAGAGCCGTCTTTCAACAAGATCATTTCAAAAAACGGTTAGCGAACTTTTGTGTCACCCTATTATATTGAAAACTTGGAGTCATTATGATTGATAATTATTGCAAGTGAAATATTTTGTTTCATTTTGCGCTAAATTAATTTCTAAAAATAATTTTACATTATTTCTCAATATATTTTATATGATCTGACTATTATTATTTACTATTTCATATAATATTACTTAACAAATAGCCATGGGCGAATTATAGTCATAACTCGACCTACTTCGGTCCCAGTATCTAAATCATATGTTCTGCTGTGGAGGTATGAACTGGCTGGTTGTGAGCACTACTGGCTGGCTAACTGCTGCTGGCAGTCAATTCTGACTGGATAACTCTCACATTAATTATAATCCAAGTCTAAGCTTCGTCACCCACAGGTTTTCTCTTCAGATCTCCATACTCACTGCCCACTGAATTTCCTCGCTCACTGAATCCGCTTAACATTAATCTAAGCCACCCAATTTCACTAGACCCGCCGCCGACCAGAACAGTTCCCTTTCAGCCGAAGGTCAAATGTGCTTTAGAAGAATCGACCGGTAGGTCAAAGGTCTTGGGGTTAATAAATGATAAGCTAAGTCATGCGATAAGGCAGTCAACTTCTCAGCCTTTGATCAAGACGTTACAGCCGCGAGAGAGTGAGCCCTCTGTGGTGCTTGCTGTGTTGGAACACTACCGGTACGGGGCTGTCCGTCTCACTGCACAGCACGCACGGGGGCGTTGGACACCGATGCTTATTTAGCTCGGGGTGCTTCGACCAAGCATGAAATGTTTAATTACAGTTATCAACTAGCATTTTGATTGGCTGCGAAAGCTGATGTGCCTCGTATTGAATTGTCAATGTAACAGTGCGACAGATTCATCCCATCTCTCTTCTGCGTTATCGATCAGTTAGTTGCACTCCTCCACCCATTCCTTCGCTAAGTCGTTCTCCTACATGAATCACTTTCTGTCGTTGTGTCAGAGAGACGTCAAGGCTGACCTGCAGCGCGCCGATCTGTCCTGTGCTTAGTCTGCGTGACCATCAGGCTGATGGATCTCAGGCAAGCGGGCAGAATGGACAGAAAATAATTATTTCTTCCATCAATTTTAAACGTAAAAATTAATACATAAGAATGTTTTATATTTAAATGCAATTCACCAATGCACGGCAGTACGAATAAAATAACCAAATAATAACATAGTGCAACAATGTTAAGCATTACATAATTATGTAAAATTAGTCAATGAATTACAATTATTAATAATCAATTAGATAGTTCATTTTCACAGAGATTTTAAATTATTACTGTAACGTAAGCTATGGACTCTTATATTGCAGTTTAGCGCCATATCCTTGAACGCAAAATGGATGTTTCTATGTTGTCACGAAATCAGTGGCCGATCAAGGGAAGCTGGAGTATTTTGCCTGTTCGGTACAGCGTTCTACATGTATATTATGACATTTTTAGAAAACTCTCCGATGTTGCATAGTAATTTTTTTGCCATGAACCTTGTTGTGACTCACTGGCAAACTCACTGGAAACCCTAGACCGCAAAACCAGACGAAGACTCGCACAACTCTGCACGAACTAATTACCATTCCTCTACTCATACCTTCACAAAATAAACCCGCAATCTCATCCATCACCTCTCTGCCCTCTCTGCAAAACCCACATCCACGACGCCTCACACCTCTTCTGGTGCCACTCAATAAAAACCAACCTGGAACCTCTGGACTTGTGGAGAGACCCCGTGGCAGTGGCAGACCTACTTTAGCTGTGGGAAGACGCCCTGTCGGCAGCCGAAGGAGGAATGGGGCCCTAGCCTGACGGAGACTATAGGACGGGACACAAACAACAACTCATTGACGATTATTATTATTTGTCAAAATACTTTACATACTACGTGTGTGTGTGTGTCAAGTACCTTGATGAATCTTTTCAGATTGGTCAAACTGTAGAAATCCAAAGTCAACGAATTTTTGCACTCAGTTTGGACTAATGTGAAATGCCAAAAGTCGTCGATATAAAAGTTCTAGCCAAGATCCAAAATCTCATAGCAAACAATCACCATCATAAGCATTATATCGTTGTATGGGACATGGTTGCCAATGATATACTTGGATTTCCATCTGTTTTTAACTTGATGAGCTGCAGCTATCCTTTTATCTTCCAGTGTGTTGTGCAGTTTTGCATTTTGTAAATAAATATAATATCATTCAATCACTTCAGTCTTGGTTTGCAACCAGGGTCGTTTTTGAGGGGGGGGTCGGGTTCAATTTTTGTTTAAAGGTCTTTAATTTTTTTAGGCCAACCCCCTCCCGCCCGCCAATGAAAATGATGAAAAAGGTCGTCCAAAATGGCAACCCCCCCCCCCCCCTGAATCAAGTCCTTGCTAAGGCCCTATTTGCAACAAAGCATAAACCGTTATATCTTTCTAGGTTCTGCGCACACACGGAAAACCCTAAACGTGACACTTTCTACCACAACCGCCTCCTTTCAGTGTACAGTTACTACAGTACAAGGAACCACTGTACAAACAAAGAACGCATTTCTTCCCTGACAAACAAACGTCTGGAGGAAGGGCAAGTCCTACAGCAGTGGACACGCTAATATAACAACGTGAAGTCCAGGCATATTGACTCAACCAATAACAGCGTGTAGTTTTAATACTGCGGTGACACATCGTTCTGCGGTAGAGAAGAAAAACACGAACACAAAACACCATGCACCTATAGTCTAGAACACCAAGATCTTCGATACGTGCTCAGGTGTGTGTGGTCGGGATTAGATCGAGGGGAGGGGGCAGTGGATATTAGGGGAAGGGAGGGGGAGGGGGAGGACAAGTTGGCAACGGTCATCTTCTGTGAAGGATTTGACTCGAATTCTTTACTTGTCGTTACTTGCTATATATGTACTCATATTGGTTATGTTATGTTCGTCAACAAACCGTACTTCAAAAAGGCGGTATGAAAGAAGAAGACAACTTAATTTAAGCACGCCTTTTTGTGAGGTTTCCAATCATCTCACGAAGAAGTTGACAGGATGGGCAAGTTTCTGAAGCGGAGCTTTACTTCAAGCCATCCCTTCCAGGTGTTCACTCAACTTCAGTGAACTGCAGTTGATGATCTATCGCGACTGTTCATTCTGCTTTAACTTCAAGAAATTCAACTTATGCCTTCATGGCATTGGATTGGCCAAATCTGTCTATCTATGCATCCATTTAATTTAAGCACGCCGTAGTAGTAAATGATTTTTATTTTTTATTTAATTAGTTTATAATGGTGTTATTCTATTACAGAAAGAAAGACGATTCACATTAATTAATTTCTGACTTGAGTTCCATTGATGCGGTCATCATTAAAAACATAAGTGAACACGAGACTGAGGAGAGGGAGAGATGAAGACACGTTCATACATAATAACCATACCGGCAGATATAGCAGCCAAAGCCTCTGCGCTTTCCTGCAGTCAGTCGAGTCGACGGCAGGCGGCTGAGTCTCCGTCCTGATCAGTTTGACAGAACTTACAGAAGATAGCCACAAGATGTATGGAATAGCATCGGAATTACCATACGAACTAAAACAGTTTCCAAAAATGTTAAGGCCTACCAGAGAACGAATGTTCAATTCATCACAATAGCAGGTGCGATGAGTTTTGTGTTGAAAAAAGCGACAACTCCCAAAGCCACTGGACAGTATGGATCAATGAAGAATTGTGGGAGGGGGTCCAGAACAGTAGGGTCTGGGGGGGGGGTGAAGAACGGTGAAATCTCTGCGTGAGATCACGTGGTTCGCCGCAGGACGCAGACAGAGGACCTGAAACTATTCGGTTAAGATCAGTGAAGTGAACTCGACAAACCCGCATGCCATTCAGAATGTTGACCTATGTAGATTATTTTACTACCACAATCTGACGCAGTGCATGATGAAGCGTGACGTCAAGACAGTGTTACAGTACATGAAAATGAAATGACTAACAGATGGAGCAGCTAGTAAGCCCTTCAATTATTGAATTGTGCACAATGAAGAGCAATTTTAAATACAGCCTTCATGCATCAAATAGCAAATCTGATGACAGATCAATCTGAGATCATTGAAGCAAAAACCACGAATAATGAAATAGTTGGACTAATTTAATTGAGATACATTTTAATTAATTAATTATATAAATTGAGAATAGAGCAATTATAGATTAAATAGCTGTATAATTACAACAATTCATCACATATCTGTAAGCTGCATGCTATATAATGTCTTTAACCAGTTTGCACAGAGTCATCTGCAATATTCAAGCAAGATAGTAGAATCAATTGGTGTTTGAATTGTCCTGAAGATATTGGTGGTTGAGGGATGAAGACAGATCAATCCCGTTATTTAAAATCTCAACAAGGTAGCACTTACATTCCTGGAGCTGTCAAATCACCCAATTCTGTACCCCCCCCCTCCACAGTTCAGAGCCCCTCTCGCTAGTTCTGTGTCCTTCCCAGTTCTGTGCCCACCCAGTCCGGTATACCACATTTTTTGCCGCAAGACCTTCAACTCTCAGTTCCAGCACACAATTCAAACACGGAATCAACGAACAAAATTACACAACAATCACCAACGCTGGCTATTTTCATTGAGGGTCATTAGCCTCCCCCGGCCATTACCCCCCCCCCGGTCATTACCCCGTCCCGGTCACTTGCCTCCAGGGTAGGTCATTAGCCCCCCTCTACAATATTTGATACCTATGTCAAATCTTCGGCTCATCATCGTCATAATAATCATCATCATCGCCGTTATTATATCATCGTCATCATGGTGGTTGAGATTTATCATCATTTTTAACACCACCGTCATCATCATCGTCATTTTTGTTGTCTTCATCGCCATTTTTAGTTTCACAACTATCACTGTCGCGACATGTCTCATCCAAATTTTGACAAGGTCAAGACTTGGTCAGGACATGCCGGGTCCAACATTTGGACATGTCACATTGACGAATTTCTTAACAAGAATTGATGTAACAATATAAAATGAACCTCCCCTCCAGCTCGTCAGGGTAAACCTCGTTGGTCCCGACCAATATTCCAGTCACCACAACCCCCGCTAGTCTAGAAAATGTTTCGTACATTTTCGTCGTCACTCCCTCTCTCAAGCAACATTCTTGTTTAGGCACC